>CAUYSK010018694.1:0-41281 GCA_963575035.1 Avahi laniger
GCCAGTAACTTATTACTTCTGAGATGAGGCTTGCAAGACTCTTCATTCCTGCCTTCCCTCTTTCTCTGTGTCTCTGTGTCTCTGTCTTCTTGCTTGCTTGCTCTGATGAAGCGAGTTGCCATTTGATGGATCCCAGGGTCATGAAAAGAGCGAATTTGCTGCTTTCTGGAGAAACTCAGTGGATCTCTTTCTCACCAAAACACTCTTCTCTCCTTGTCCTTTAGAGCAACAATCGTTGTGGAGTATTCTTAGAAAAAGAAATTCTAAGCTTCAACATCACGGGTTGGCCTCAAATTGGAAAAAGCAAAAGTTTAAATCTGCATATTCTTTTTACTTATATTCAGGATCTAGGGTTCTATCTTCTTTCTTTCCATTACCTGAGCTATTTTCTGCATTACTGATCCCTCACGCAACCATCTCAGCTTACTATGGAAAAATACCTCGTATTTAGAATGTTCAAAGCACTTGAACGGGCGTATTCACAGCCCATATTTGTGCCAAGGCTGAATAATTGGTGCTTGGAATATGCCTGGCACAGCCGCTCCAGAAGAAGCCCTAGACAGCTGCTGTGGACTCTGCTTGCCTCTGCTGCTTGCAAAGAGATGGTCATTCAGGCTATGAAATGGCCACACAGAGCCTCTCACCACCTAGGAGCCTCTGCTGAGTGACAAACCTCCTGCCTCGAAGGTTGTGCCTCATTCTTGAGCGGGCAGCCTGCCTCCGAAGCAGATGGGCAGAGTAAAAGCAGGTTGGAGATGCAGCGTGAGCACAAAAATATGTCAGTCTACGGCCATATCGGCATCCGGGAACTGGCCACCATCTGCTGTCCCTGGGTTCCAAGCTTGCTAATCCAGCTTGCAGATGGGTTGGCATTTTTCGATTTCTTAAATTTTGAGAAGAGTTTGGATGGTTCTCTGTCGTTGCCATGAAGACTGTGCTTGCTCTCTGCCAAAAGGCAGGTGAGGTCTATAGCACTAAGGTTCCAAGATGCTACCAGTTAATTATTATGGGCTTGTAGTCTTTTCCTAAGGGAGGAAGACATTGGTAATTGTGGATTCTGAAGAGCAAAATCTTGTTACCCATCTTCATATTGTGTCACAAGATGGTGCAGCTGGCCACAGAACATTTTTATGGAGAGAAGATGATAAAATTGAAGAGATTAGGCTAAGCTCAGCTCCTGCCATGCCTGTTCCCCATGGGCCAACCGTGGACGATATCTTACAGACATTCTGTCCCCTTCTCAGGACTCCTTTCCCAGGATCACTCCCAGGTGCGCAGTGCCAGGAAGAGGGGAGATGCCTACGCTTCTGCCAGGGACAGTCAGGAGCATGCCGGGGGTGCTAGAGCGCAGGGATGAGCCGCCTTTGGCAACTTGGCTGGTTGTGCTGTTCCTGTCCTCACAGGCTCTTCCAGTTGCTGTGTCCCCCGTGAGCTGGGGAGGGATGAACTCACCAGGCTGGTGTGGTGGCTGGTTGTGCTGTTGGGCGCTGGACTCGTGACTGCTCTTTGAACTCTTAGTCCTGGGAGGAGGATCCATAGATAAAGGAAGAAAGGAGTAGTGTCCAGACACCGGGGCTAGTGTCACTGAAACAAAGCAGAGTGCTCTCTTTGTTCTTCCCTGTTGTCCCTTTGGAATGACCCTGCACCCTGTGACGTGTGGAACGTGGAGCACACCTCAGTCTTTGTCCGGTAGGGAGGTGGTCAGGAATTGCATTTGTCTCTTTACTGAAAGGCTTCCCTCTGAAGATTGAAGGGAGAAATAGCTCTTCTTTCAGCATCAGGAGGAAGAGATATCTTCCCAAAAATCTGACAGACTGTGCTTTATTGAAATGCAACTCTGTGGCTGATTTCATTTGCATCTTCCCATTGGCCACGTTAGGCCCAGAGCCAAATTTGTGGCCCACCTCTCACCACGTACAAGATGGTGCAGCTGGCCAGCAAACCCACTTCTGACTCTGTTTTAACTTCAGACCCTTTATCCTTCTTTTGACCATTTAAATATGTCTCTCTTAGATATTTCTTGATTTTTTTATTATGGTAAAATATTGTATCTTTTTAAGCCATTTTCCCTCTTCCTTTGCAGTGAGATAGAACATAAATAAGTTACTTAATATGCTAACAAACTTTTTCCCCAACTGTTATGTCCAAGAAAAAAAATCAATTTTAAATCCTACCACACATGCATAGACTACAAATGTAGTATTTGTGTTATCAGTAAGCAAATCTACCACTAAGATAAAGCATGTTCCAGAAGGCCATTGAGGCAACTTATATCCTTGTGTAGAATACAGGTTATAACTGGCAAATCTCTAATCTCATGGAGTCAGGCTGAGTACAGGAGTGACTTCATCTCTTCAACAAACACAAGTTTTCCTCAAGGGAGTTTTACAAGCAAGTAGTCTCTGCTGGTACAGCTTAGGGGACACTTGGCTAGATGCTGGATGTAGAGTTGGAAAATAGGTATGGAGGCACTTCTCTCAAAGGACTTTACAATTTAGGAAAAAATCCTGATTGCAATGTCATTCTTCCAGAAGCAATGATGAAATTAATCAATTCAGAATGATAGAATCGTGCAAAGGTATGCACTAAATCCTGGGAGTAATGCAGGCATTTTGTTGGGCAGTCCACTTGGAACACGTCGGTATCGTGCTTCTGAGGTTTGGTAACCAGCAGTCACATGGGCCACCTGAGCTGCCTAAACTATGTAGTGTACGTGGTGATGAGGGGACTCCTGAGAGAATGGCGTGAACCAGGTGATGGCATCCCATGATTTTCCAAGTTCAAAACTGGGACTTCTAAGCAGAGAGGCTGAACAGTAAGGCTTAATCAAGCAGTTTTCCTTTTGATGAGAAAGTGCTAATTAGCACCTTGTGTTCTCTGTAGAAGCCCTGTTTTCACACTGGTTTACCTATAGATAAAGTTTTCATGTAAACCGTGAACTGCTGAGGGGCACATTTTTAATGTGTAAAATGGGATCTGCACATTGTGTTGCCCAACCTCTCTGGGAAATATGACCCAATCGCTTCATGTCAGTGTAAAAGTAGTAATTTCAAAGTATGGTCACAGCGATTCCTGAGCTCCAGACATACCCAAGAAACAATGCTCAGATGGTGTGTGATCTCACCTGCACTGGCAGCACATTTTGTTCACATCCAATTAACAAGCTTTTCACATTGGAGGTGGTTCATTTTTTCTCCATTCCGCCCTCGAATTGTTAGGCCCTAGAGAGACGAGGATTGTGTTGCAGTCATCTTTGCTCCTAAATTCTGGTGCATTTCCATCAGGAAGCAGACATTCGATGAGTGGTTATTTAGTATAGAACTAATGGGAAAGAACAACCATTTATCTCAGATAATTCTTTTCCGTGTTAAGTGACATTATCCCTCCATATTTACTAGGACTTTCTGTCCTTTCACTCTATTTGAGAAACCAGAAAGAGCAGAATCCATGAACTCAGTTAAGTCATATTGCCGCAGAAAGTGATGACAATGCTTCAGAGCCTCACAAGTGCAGGTCTCAGGTAAAAGCCCGTCTACTTTACCACCGAGGACAGGAAAGGACTCCCCAGACTGGAGGGAGAAGAAAAACCAGATTAAAAATAGTGGAGCTAAGATACAAGCTGGGCTCTGAGCAAAGGGTGGCTCTGGTGCCCGGCCCAGACCACACCTCGGGGCTGCTGACCAGGACTGCAGAACAGCTGGAGCTTTGCGAACAGCAGAGACCGAGCCCCAGGGAGAGGCCAGGGAAGTAGCAAGATCCAGAGTAGACATGTCTACAAGGTGGGTTTCTTGGTGGAGGACTTGAGACAGCCTCGCAGAGTTGCCACGGTCCCAGGGAGGAGTAGGAATAGCTGCTCACTCTGTGTATGCAAGCACTTGGCCTCATGAGGTTGCCCTGGCCCTGCGGGTGTGGGTAGGAGAGGAAGAATGAGTCCTGGGTACGGATGTGGGGCAGTCGCCAGGTCTAGAGATGAGTAAGCTGACCCGCGGGCCAGGCTGGCCGTGTACGTGTGCGTGCGTTTGGCAGGGCGTGGCTGGTGGGGACTGTGAAACGAGGATCTTTCAAGAAGAGATGCATTGTCCACCCCCAGGGGCAGGCTTTGCTGGGGAGGACCACAGGCCACTCATGAGTGAGCGTCTGTCCCAGGGGTGGGGCTGGCGGGCAACCAGTCTGGCCTCTCCACAAAGCTGGCTCTCACCCTTGCGGTTGGTCAGTGGAGTGGTCACCCCTGGCTGCACAGGACACTTGCTCCTGCCCCTTCCCCAGGCCTCAGCTCTGCCTCCCCCCCACTCATCAGCTTGGCAAAGGCAACGCTCACGGCCAGTTTTACTTTCTGCCTTTATGACCACATTTGACACACTTGCCTCTCATCTGAGGCCCCTGTTTATTCCTGGACACCTCCCGGAGAGATACACCACCACCGCCCTCCCCACCCAAGAATCCTGTCTGGCAAGCTGTAGGGAAGCTTCCAGAAACCAAAAGGCCCTTTCTTAATTTGAATGGAGACAACTAACTTAAAGCAGGCACATGTAAAACCAAAGGCAGTGCTTAGCAACAAGGAACATACATTTTTTTAAACGCTGTTTTACAGTCTACCTTGACTTTCATCCTCTGCCACTTAATTGACAGAAAGCACAAGAATGCCTGCCAATATGTGGGCTGATTCTGCTGAAAAGTAAAACATGTATAAGGTTTTGAGTTACAGTTTACTGAGTGTTCATGCTTTTTCCCTTTCTTCTCACTTTTCATGGTGATACCCATGGAAATTTTCCTGTAACTTTGTGTAATGTAATTGCGCCAAATGTTATTCCGATTCAGGGAATTCAAACTTGATGAGGGCACCTCCCCACAGTCCCCTTCCTCCCCAGGTCTTCCGTTGCCCTCCTGGTGGGGACCAACACCCCGAGTGTGGCCCACATGCCCCCCACTCCATCGACACCACAAGGCACCCTCGCCTCCGCTCTGTGCTCGCACTGTGTGGCCTCCTGTGCCTTGAGCATTTCATGCTCCCTCTGCCACCAGGCACTGGTTCATCTGCAGTTCCCTCTTTCCAAAATATCCCTTCAACATTCTTAATAAATTGTTATGCATCCTGCAAATAGAATTGACTTCCAATTTTTCAGAAAAATGTTCCTGGATCCCAGAAAAGGTCATAGCTCCCATTGTATACTCCACGTATGTCTCTTTGCAGCATTTACATGATTTTTATTTTACCTTTGTGTCACTTTTCCATGATTGGCTGTCCTTCCTGCTAGACCAGAAGCTTCCAGTGGGCAGGACCTGTCTTATTTGGCAAATCACGGTAACCCTGGTACTTAGTTTAGTTGTTGACATATAGTTGGCACTTTTTTATTCATTTACCAAGTTGTGGTTAAAACTGCGCTAAAGCCCTGGAGTTTAAACAGTAAACTAGCCGCGCAAGGCCCTTGCATTCATAAAGCTTTTATTTTAGTGCAAAAGATAGATAGTAAGCAAATAAACACAATCATTAGAGATTATGATTATTAGAAATGAGGAATGCTATGGTTGAGAATAATGGAGGGATATATGGAATAGTTGGCAAAGGCCTCGTAAAGCATCACATCTGATGGCTGAGAAAGGACCTGATATGCACAGACCAGGCAAGACATTGAAAACGGCAAGAGCTGAGATCCTGAAGCAGGGGTGAGGGTGCCTTTAAGGATGTGCAGTTCTTGGAGCATTGAAGGAAACATGGTTTGTGGTACAGCTGGAAAGATCAGCAGAGCCGCACAGGGAGGAAGAGTTTGAATGTTGTTCTGGGTGAATGGAGAGCCACTGAGAAGACTGAGGCAGAATAACCACGTCTGATTGACGTTTTCTAAGTCTCTCTGGGTGGACTTTATGGAGAATGGGGTGGACCCAGTCAGGCAGCTACAGCGGAGGGTGCTAGGGATGGGGGCTGTGGAAATGGAGTGAAGCTAGAAGGAGAGATGTTTCAGAGGCAAAGACAGGAGGCTGGGTGTCCTTAGGAGTCATGATTTTAACAGCAAAGTGGATGGTGGCAGCATTTCCTGAGTGGGGAAGACTGTTGAAAGAATGGATGGGTAGATGGATGAATAACCACACAAAATATGTACAGATAAATAATACAATAAAGAAGAATGAGCCTTCAGGATGAGAAATACTCATAAAGCATATTGGCTTCTATAGCAGTCAGGCTTCTCCAGAGAAACAGAACCAATGGGGTATGTATATAAAGAGATTTCTTTAAAGGAATTAGTTCACTGGCTGTGGGGGAAAGTTTCACATGTGCAGGGCAGGTCAGCAGGATGGAAACTCAGGCAGGAATTGATATTACAGTCTCGAGGCAGAATTTTTCCTTCCCAGAAAACTCTGGATTGTTTTTCCATTAAGCCTTCCACTAATTGAATGGGGCCCACACAAGCTAATGCAGATAATCTCCCTTACTTACAGTCAACTGATGTAGACATTAGCCACATCTACAAAATACCCTTCACAGCAACACCTAGATTAGTGTTTGATTAAATGACTTGGCAGTATAGCCTGGCCAAGTTGATATAAAAATAATCATCACAACTCCAAATGATTGTTCACTGGAAAACATTAGATTTTTCTAATGATGTATCTCAGGGGTCAGCAAACTACAGCCCATGGGCGAAATTCTGCCCATCACCGGTTTTTGTGAAAAAAGTTTTATTGGGACACAGCTATGCCTATTTACTTATGCATTGTCTATGGCTGCTTTTATGTGACCACCACAGAGCTGAGTAGTTATGACAGAAACCAAATGGCCAGCAAAGTGAAGCAACTATCTGGCCCTTTACAGAATAAGTTTGCTGAGCCCTGGTATAATTTCTTTTTGAAGAGTTATTCAAGCAGGCGACTGCTGGTACTCAATGGAAAAAGTTCAAGAGTCAAAATAGTTAACAGGTCTGAAACTAGTGTAGATTTTGGAAAATTTTAAAGGACTAGTCAAACATAACAAGAGGTTTCATTGGGGAAAAGAAACCCAAAACATTTGCATTTGGCTTCCAAGCAGCTCACATTCTGGCCTTAGACAACTCTTACCTCATTGCTCAAAAATGGAAGCTTGGAGCCCCTGTGTAAATCTGACCTCCCAATAAATCTCACACACAGGACGTAGCAATTTGTATGTGCGAGGAAATAGCACTGGGAAGGCAAAACACAGCCAAGTTGCTTAATATCGCAAGTAGCAATTGGGCTCAGGTTTCCACCTAATTTTTAAGCAGCTAATCATCGCCTCCAAAAAGGGGAAAATTAACATTTGAAAAATTGCATTGCTCTTTTTTTTTCTGAGAAAAGCATAATATGAAGTTTTAAAGTTCAAGAAAGTAGTTTCCCAACATAATGATTTCTAAGTTTTATCTACATTTGTGCTATGGACTGAATGTTGTTGAGCTCCCCTCAAAAAAGAAAACTCATATGTTGAAACCTAACTTTCAAGGGGCTAGTACTAAGAGATCAAAGCTTTGGGGGAATGATTAAGTCATCAGGGCAGAGCTCTCATGAACGGGACAGGTACCCTTACAAAAGAAGTGTGGAAGAGCCCGTTTGTCCCTCTGTCACGCGAGGATGCCACAAGAACACATGACAAGAAGATGCTGCTAGAGACGCAAGAAGCAGGGGCCTTCGCCACACATCCAATCTGCTGGCTCCTCCATCTTGGACTTCCAGCCTCCCGAACTGCAAGAAATAAATTTCCGTTGTTTTATAAATTACCAAATCTAAGGTATTTTGTTACAGTCGCCTGAGCTAAGACAGCTTGATATCTTGAAATATTTTATCTTATCAATGAACTCTCTTCCATTTCTTTTTTTTTTTTTTTTGGAATAAACTTTGCTGAAACAAACCAACTCTAACATCTCCATTCATTAGCCTGCATCTGAGCCAAAATAATGTTTGCTTGAGAACCTTCTTTTGATACTTACTGAAAAGAAATTTATAAGATTTAAAAGGTTTTTATTGCCAATGTGTGAGAAAATATATGATAACACAGAGACAAGATAAGATTAATCTTTACAAAAGACAAAAAAACCCACAGTGCTTGGTGAAATGTTACTTGGATAATTTATCTACCATACACTGTACCCTTAACTATTTACCAAGTTCTTAGCATACAAAATCCCTGTAACTCCCACAGTAAACCTGGAAGGTGCATACATCTTCATCTCAGGTTTACAGATGAGAAACCAAGGCAACCTGGACTTCCAGCCAGGCCCACTTCTCTCCACAGCCCACACCTTCAACCACTGCAACAACAGAAAATTGCTACTCCGAAGTAAATTATGTATTTATATTTCTCTTGACTCATCTGGATACTGTTTATTTTTTATTTAGGAATGTAACTTTTTAAACAATGTAAGCTTTTTTTTAAGAACATGCAAAGTTAGCTCACATTGCAACTTCAGTGTCATTTTCCTCTACGCGGAGACCACTGAAACAATCTTTTCATCTAATATTTGTTCCACCTTCTCCAGTGGGTGACAGAGAAGACAGAACCAAATTGGGACCTGCACATCCAGCTTTCCCCGCCACCCTGACAAGGCTCCATCTATTCCGGTTACTGGGTGCGCGGCTTCCTTGTTTTCTAACACTGAGCATCACTCACAAAGCGTCTCGTGCTGTTGTTTCCATTTTTGCTACTTTCAGCTGATTCTAGAATTCACTTAATGTAGAACTTTACATTAAAACGTAGTCATAGATTCCACTGCTCCTCCCAATGTTTTCTACAGGTTCTGTTGAAACCTGACCCCCTGCCGAATATCCCTTTTTTCCTTCCTCGCTTGCCACAGAAAAGTTGGAATTTATTCTTCAGAGACCCCAGCCTTCTTGACAGGACTAGCCTCTTACCTTCCCTGGCTGTGGGACCATAGGAAGGTGCATGTGTCATCAGCACCCGGCCATATTCCCCCAGTGCTCGCCATTTCTGTGCACTCTGGCTCAGCATCCAACCACAAGCCCACTCTGCTCTCTTGCAAAAAGACCAAAAGTGTCCAGGAATTCATACTGCTTGGGCCAAGAGTGGGTGGATGAACCTCCCAGTTCCCTCACCCTCCTTGTGGGTGACTGTCAGGTTCTTTCTGCACTGACTCCCAGAGTTCCCCTATGGGGCTGTGCTCCAGTTGGCCACAGGGGTACCTTGCCTGGTGAAGCACCTTGTATCCTTGCTGTGCTCAGCAAAACCCACTTCCTAACTGGTGTTTGTTGGAATGCCCTCCCAAATAAAGTGCTTGTGTTCAAAGACCTGCCTCAGGACCTGCAGGGGAATCCAAACCAACCCAGTATGACATATGACACATCCCAGCTCCCCTCCCTATAAGGACATTTCTTTTGAACTGTCTTGTATTTCAGTCCCGAAATCTACCCTATCGAGTCTTGTGGATACCCATGAGGGCCTAGCAAAAGGACCAACATCTTTCATGGGATGGGAAGTAGCCACTTCAGGAAAGCTCTGTGATAACCATGCACAAAGTCATGGCTAACGGACTGGCAGGAAAGGTCCTCACCCTTGATCATTAAGACACTCTGTCCACATTTGGTATTTTATTTAACTCTTTCCATTCATATGTTCCGAGACCTAGGCTGGTTTTAGCAACTCTACATCTTCCACCCTTTTTCTTTGTCCTAGAGTCTTCACTGGGGTTGTGCAAATGGGCAAATAAGGGTTGAGCAGAGGACCGTACTATTGTGGATTTTGAGAGTGTGCAGCCTGTGCCACTGTTGGCAGCAGCCCAGGTCTCCATCCATCCCTCTTGTGTTCTAACGATGCACAATCCAGCCTCCTGCTAGAGCCCCATTACCGGTGAGGTGTTGACTCCCACAGTGAGTCAACATAGTTGCAAGAGGCTCTGGAATCTGGCCAGGTTGGGTCTGTCACTTAGTAGCCGAGAGACCTTGGGTAAATTATTTAATTTCTCTCCATCTTAGTTTCCTCCTCCGGAAATTGGGAACAATGGTGATAACAATGTAAAAAGGTGTTTATGAGTGCAAGGTGAAATGATGCCTGCCGTGTGCTCGGACGGCACCAGGCCCTTCTCAGGCTCTTGACAGATGTTGTTACAGAGACTCCAGGGCGGTGGCAAGGGTGAGAAAAACAGCAGCCCGGCCTGCCAGGGCGGCCCTGAGGAGCATGAGGCACTGCCCTTCCCCTTCCCCGGCTCCTTGCAGGTGGCAGTGCGGACAAACGCAGGCAGACGCTGTGGACGTGGAGCTGAGGGATTTATTATTCACATCGATTTAACCAGAGCCAGTTAGCACATCCCCAAGCTCTGAAGGACAGAGGCTCCATTAACTTTTTAATAAACAAGTCAAATCCCTTCTCTTTAGGACCTTGTTTGTTACCAGCCAAAGCCTCTAAAACATGTCTCGGACCCTTGTCCAAGGTGGGGCTGAGCTCTGTCCTTTATGGGGCTGCCCCTAACTACCAATTCCTTCCTACATGTTGTCCTGCCTGCTACAAGGTTATCTTCCTAAGAGGGAGGCTTCATCCTCAGTAAGACAGGGAAGAACGTGCACATCGATGGCTACACCAGACCTTTCTCTCCACCTGGTTGGAAACCCATGTTGCTCAGCCTGCCATCATGTTGTGGTTAAAAGAGTATAAATTATGTCATGTTTCTCCTCCCTCTCTATCTCATACACACACACACACACACACACACACACACACACACACACACAATTTCTCTTTCCTCCTACAAGATTCGAGTTTTTCTCTTCAGGGTCTGGCTGAATAGCACATTTTTTTTTTTACACTTCTCAGGAAATTACTATTTTCCAGGGATGATTACCACCCCATTGCCAGAGTTTAGAAGTCCAAGGCTGAGGACCTGATCCCACCAGAGCCACGCTGGAGCTACTGCTGAGAAGGAGAAACTGTCTCTGCGTGCCCTGGGCTGGGAGAGGGAAAATTTGAAACCTGGTAGCTGACATGTTTCCTGATAAATGAACCAGAAAATGGAGGAAACAGAGAGGGAGAGGGGAATCCAGAGTAAAAGGAGTTCCCCCATCTTCACGTCCTGGAGCCAAAGCACATTTCTTGCTTTGGGTTCCAAAAGGCAATCCATTATATAATAATTCTAATAATACCACCTTTGTGTAGTCTAACTGGGCATGGTTTATGTCACTAGCCAATCCAGCAGTTACTATCATGTATTTAAATTTACCACTTATTTCTATTTTTTCAGAGTACTAATGGGAGACCAACCTGCTGGCAGATGAACCAATTCCTGCCACAGTAGTGAAGGAGAGCAACAGTTAGCACCCACTCCTTGTGACACCGATTTTGCCTTGACGCCCAACGTTTAATGTCTTGACTCAAAGTAATGACTACTAAACCCAATGCCAGCAGACAGGAGCCCACAGAGAAGCCTAAAGACTTCCACAGAAATGGGTCTTTAAGCAAACCCCAAATATGCCACCAGGACCCCGCCTCCCTGTGCACACATATGGCAAGGCTTTGGTTTAATTTTTTTCCTCAGACTATAGAGATAAGCTCTGCTGGTGGTTCCCACATCAAGCTGCTGGCAAGAGTCAATCTACCATCATCACAGTTTTTGGTTTTTGTTTTGTTTTGGCTATGTTTGAAAAACAAAAACAAAATTTTTCCAATGCCTGCCCATTTCTAGAAAAAACTAACTGGAAATCAGAAATGAGGAAGATGGCCTTTGGCTGCTTCAGTAATGGGGACTTGGTCACATCACTTCCAAGCTCTTGTTCTTTTCCCAAGAGACTCAATTAATATTCCCTTATTTGCGGGACACCTGTCCCCTCACCCTATAAGTTCAAATCCAGTTGTCTTTCCCCTTTGGTACCTTTTCTAGTGAAGTCGTAGCTTCTCACAGTCAACTGTGAACCGTGAATAGCGTGCCGATTCTTCGGGTCCCTCTACCACCTTCTCAGGCTCTGTCTGCCCTCTGAGGGTCAAGAGGTTGACAGTGCCCAGGAGGGGTGCCACCTGTCATTATTAGAGGGGCTACTTGGTGGGCACTGGGAAACCCAAACTACATTCCAGATTCACTTACTTGAAAATGGAGTGAGTAAAACTGAGGATTAATAATGTTTTAAATAGATTCACCATTACAAAACATGCCAAGCAAACCCACGCTAGCATCCAAAAAACTATGGGAATTCACTCTGTGATCCTTGATGATGCACAGCCTTGTTGCAACTTCATTGCTTAATCCACAAAAGACAGGTAAAATGCTAAGCAATTCCTTAGAGTTATGGTAAAAGTTATTCATGGAAAAATTATATTTGTTAAGCAATTCAAGCATAACCGTCCTTTACGGCTTAAAATCTCTTTCTAATGCCCTTGTTATGCTCCTTCTTTTAAAGCCTGGTGGCAAAAGCATTCCTAACTTGGAATACAGGAATATACCTTGAATTCAGGGAATTTAAGATTATCTCTAAATCAGGATGAGTTTTACAATCTAAGCCATGTCTTAGAAGTACATAAAATAATGGTGCATTTTATAATCAGTGGCATTTTAGATTCAATGAAATACAGCAACTAAATGAGTTCGTTCAGAATTCAAGGTCTTTTAAAAGCAGGTTAACTTTGATATTGGATTTAATTCATATCTCAGTAGCTCTTCCCCAAGTTTGTAGAAATCGCACCCTGCCGACCTATTCATAAAGCTGGGAGGGATGGTAGAAGTCATCTAGCCCCATATTCCTGAGGATGTTCTTGGTGACAGACTTTACCCAAAAGGCCTCTGATTTCCCAAACCAATAAGTTTGGACAATGTCCTCTCTAAGTTTTCTCCAAGCCTTTCATACCCTAATAAAAATTACGGATTTGTTAAGAGAGAGTTCTAATCACCAGGATTTCTCTCCGTGTTCAACTACCAGGATTTTCTTCCTAAGACTGATTTGTAGGTGAATAAAAGTGCTGAGAAAAGTGAGGCCCTGACATATTATACAATTTGCCCCCAAACCCAGAAAAGAAGGAATAAAGCCAGTAATGCAGTCTGGGTCTCTGGATTCTAGTTCCAAATCTTCCACCACACAGCACGATCTCACGCGTCATTTTTCAGTGAAATGAGTAAGGCCCCATGGTATAATTATCTCCTATCTAATGCACTTCTCTAAGAATTTCAAAACTAACAAGTTAATGAAACCTAGTTAAAGACAAATTTATACTGGAAATCAACAACCACCTAAGCTGTGGAATTTTTTAGTGTGCTGTGATGTCCATTGGAATTTGTCACCCAATTGCCTTCCAAAACCCCAGAGTAGCTGTTGGAGCACCCAAGCATTTCAGAGCAGGTAAGAGACCTAAGGGCAGGAACCAAGAGACGAGAGACAATCAGGGACATCTGCCATTAGCACAGGTCACCAGTGCCCTGAATCTGACACAGGCCTTGGGCAGGTAGCACCCAGGAGTGGGTGTGTTGCTTCTAGCAACTCCTTCACTTCTGATTATGAAAATATCCTTATTACACTGCACCATAATCATTTACATTTTTATTGTTTTCACTCAAAAGCTCCTAAATTATTTAGATAAGCACCATTAAACAAAAATCTAAGTAATTAGTTCTTTTGATGCATCCTGGTGGCAGCAGCAGACCTTGAAGAGGTTTATTAACAATATAATCAATCCCAGGTGAGACTTACCATAAACAGAGCTTAGCCCCAAAGCAACCTCTCATTAAATCCTGACCCGAAATTAGATATTTCTCTCTTCCCATGCCATTCTTCATCAACCAGCCCCTGACACTTGGGGAGGAATATTATATCTTTTACGCCACTAACATACCAAAAATCACTGCTAATGTTAAGTCCCAAAGGGGCCAGAAAACAATCAGACCCCCTTCAGAGATCACAGTCTCAGAACTGTACAATCAAAAGGGACTCTCGGACATCTCTACCTTAATCCTCTCATTTGGCTCGTCAGAGACACAGTTCCCAGTAAATAAAGAGATTTCCTCAAAGCCTACAGCTGGCCAGTGGGATCCACATCTCCCATCTCTTGCTCTAGCAAATTTTCCACCCCAAGACATTCCAGAGTGTCCCACTGAAACCAGCGCCTGACAGTCACCCATGGATTCTGAACGTTCTAAGTGACTCATCCGTGGCAAAACATCCACTCTTTCCCTAGAATGGCAAACGTTTCTGATGTCAAATGTCAACATAGAATGTATTACAATGAGAAAATTTGTGGAATCTTAGAAGATAACTAAAAGGAAGATTTACATGAAAAAAAAATGAGTGGTTTAATCTTATGTATGTTGGAAAACAGCTAGGAGTTGAGCAGCATCCACAGCAGAAGGGGACCTGGTTTCTCATCTTCTCCGAATTCTAGGATGCCCAGTGATCCCTGGTCCTCGGGTCTGTAAAACAGGCCAGCTTCCCCTGGCTGAAACGCAGCTGGGAGTGGGTTAACCACCCCCTAAAACCCCCCCTCCTACTCCGGGAACTGGGCTTCTATTCTGATGCCTTCATGTCTTCCCTGTTCTACAGCGTAAATATCATTGTGCACGAGGCTTTCTCCCATGTCATAGAACGTACTGCAGCACAAACAAGATTTTAAATAAAAGATTTCCTGTTACAACCCCAGTGTTTTGCTAACAGATAATTCCTACAGAATAGACATGGAAAGAGAGCCTCACTTGGGCTTGCTTCAATCCCTGCTGAGAACGAGCCTCCTGAAAATTCCAGGCAGGTGCATCCTGACTCCGGAAGCATCATGGGAACACAGGCTGAGAGTCTTTAGCAAAGCAACTGTGCTCCCCGGAAATACTTCTACACGTTACTCTCAGTCTCCCTAACTTAACATTTGCCTGTTTTCCTGGGTACATGCAAGCACAGAAAACACACCAAGTTTTTTGGGGCAAACATTTTCAGAAGGGCAAAATGTTGTCGAATCTGTCCCTAATTTTTTCTCACTTTTATATCTAATTTAACATCTGTGAAAAACAATGCCTGCAAGGTTCAGTGTTTATTTTCTTAGCAAAAGAAAATATCTGGGATTGTTTTGGTTTTTTTTTTTTTCATAGATGAACTTTATTTTAACTCACATTTCTGCTGTTACCAGGTGTCACATCAACAACCTCAAGTGCCAGGAAGACGTGAAAAGGGAAGTTTCATCAGTGAGGTGGGGCTTGGCTACCTCTGGTTCAGTGTTGTTCCCAAGAAAAGTTAAAAATCTTCATCTGCCTGAAGTCCTTAATAGCAGAAGAGGAAAAAGCCCAGGGATAAGTGAATGATGCATGTCCACTCTACACCTGAACCTGAAAAGCAGATGTGAGCGAAGGAGACCGAGAGACAGAGAGGAAAGTGGGAACTTTAAGTGTGAGGAACGACTGAGCGACATTATTAGCAAAAACGAGATGCCATCAGAAACCAATCAGGAAGGTTAACACATTTGCTGACACGTGAAAAGCAGAAGATGATGCAAAAACAAACAAATGAAAAATGACTGAGCTCATTTCTTTTCCATTTCTCCAACCAGACAACCCCAGAAAGACACTGCACGTGCAAAACGTCCCAGATTAACTTTACCAACTGTCTTCATCTCTACTGTTAATTAGTGCCAGAGGCAACTTCCTTTTTTTGTCCTTCTGTCTCCTGGGATTCCCCTCTGGATGCTAATGAAGTAGAGAGATTTCAAAGTTTCACAGTCTCAGTTGAACAGTGCTATTCTTTTCTGTAAGCAATATGGAAAAACTAAATTAACTTGGAGGATTTCTTGATGGAAACAGTTTACAATCAAACGCCCCACTGTTGACAAAATCATCATAACTGTCACTTCACGCCTCTCTGCCAACTGCATAATTAGTGTCATTACCAGTAAGTCATGAAAATATAAATGAGTGTGGATTATACAACACAAAATTGCATAAATATGAATATTTTATGGTACCTAAGCAATGTCACAAATTGTACATGACGGGGACTTGGCACCTGCAGCCAGCAGATCTTGAGATCTCTCACCTAGACCAAGTTCACTGTTTTATGAGAAAGCTTTGAAAGACGTTTCTGGGTGGATATTACTGAAGGCAAGTGATGGGGAGGAGAGAAGAGGAAATATTCTGGTTGGAACTGATTTTTAAATACATAAATTATAAGCATATTTTTATGTTTAAGACATGCAATTCCATTTTTACATTTTCCTAAACAGAATATAATTTCAAAAAAATTTTTAAATAGCAGAATTTAAAGCCAAAATGCATCTAATTTTGTATCACCTACTATTACATCACAAAATTTTAGAGCAAACTGCTCTGCACCCAAGTTGCCTGTCATCATCCCACCTGGGGCAAACTCCTTTTCCCTTTGCCTAAGCCCAACTCAAGCCACACTGCTGTTTCCTTTCTTTGAATTTCTAAAGGCCAGACTCTGAAAAGCAACCACTTGGACTCTTAGGCTCTGTAAATTATGGCTGTCAAACTCTTCTTGTCTGTGTTAATGATGCCTTTGACACTGTCACACTTCTATAAACCCTCCCCTTCTTAGTGCCTCCATCATTGAGCTGAGAGGTCATAGGCAGTCCTTAAATATGTAAGAAAATTATTTAATTAAATGGGCATGTTTATTAATTTCTATGGAAAATAAGATGGGAATGAAAAAATTGGATGGAGCCTGGGTATTCTTTTAAGCAGGGTGAGCTTACACCCCTGGAAATCAGAAACATCCATACACCAAAAGGTGGTCAGCATAGTCATTGAACTTGACAACAGGGGTTGGAAAATACCACCCTAATTAAGGAGACTGTTTACCACAAGCTTGGATGTATATAGTAAGGAGCAGCTGAGTCTCACATCACATCCCTAGATGATCAGATCTCTGAGGAAAGAGAGTGGTGTCCAGTTCATAGCTGTGGTAGGTAGAGTAATGGCCCCCAAAGATGTCCACATCTCAATCCCTGGAAACTGTGACAATGTTAGATCATATCTCAGGCAAAAACAAAGCACAACGTACTCCTTTTTCCTCTGATCTCAAGATCTAGAAGGTGTTTGCCATATCTAAATTCTTTACTTTGACTCAGTTATTATGCTTTTTGAATATTTGTACAATGTCATGGTTAGAGTTTTAGAAAATCTTTGAAACGTGCAACTGCATTAGACAAAGCATAAATTTACCTGTTCATAGTTCAACATATAGATTTATGTTTGAGAGATGAGGCTGGAGGGATAGAAGGTTGAAATTTCATCTTACATGGTTTAAAGTGATACAGATGAGTTCTGATTTGGACATGTGTTTGTAATGGGAAGAGTGATAACAAGTAATTGTGGGAGGTAATAATAAATAATTAGATATATCGGTCTAAAGCTCAAGGGAGAGATTTTGTTAGATACATAGATTTGGAAGTCATTGATACATGAATACAGATGGAGGGCCTTGGGTATAACATCCAAGTAAGTGTACTGATTGAAGACCTAGGGAAAAACCTCTGAGGAACACCATTTTTAAGGGACAGGACAAAGGAGACTAAGTTCATGGCCAAAGAGAACAAAAGCAAGGAGAGTTTAGTGTGGTGACAGCTAACACAGACTACTGCCAAGTGGTGGGTATCATCCAAGGTGCAAAACGCTGCTGGGAGAAGAAGCAAGATGAAAGGGTGGGTATTGGATTTTGTGATAGAGATATCATTAACTGACCTGGCTGAGAATATTTTAGTGGAGTAGTGGGGAGAATGGTCAGCCTGAAAGGTGTTTAAAGAGGGGTGAATATAAGAGTGTGTTCATGTTGCTATAAAGGAATGCCTGAGGCTGGGTAGTTTACAAAGGAAAGCAGTTTGTTTGACTCAGAGTTCTGCAGGCTGTACAAGAAGCATGGTGCCAGCATCTGCTTCTGCTGAGGGCTCTGGCTGATTCCACTCATGGCAGAAGTGGAAGGAGAGACAGTGTGTGCAGAGATCACACGGCAGGACGAGAAGCAAGAAAGAGGACAGAAAGGCGCCAGCTTCTTTTTAACAACCAGTTCTTGCAGAAACTAACAGCAAGAACAGAACTCACTCATTACCACTAGGACAGCAGCAAAGCACTCGTGAGGGATCTGCCCCCATGAGCCAGACACCTCCCATTAGGCCCCACCACCAACGTGGGAATCAAATTTCAACAAGAGACTTGGAGGATCAAATATCCAAACTATAGTAGAGTGCAAGATGAGAAAATAGGAAAAACAGGTGGAACTCCTCTTTCAAGAAGTTTAACTAAAAAAAAATAATCAAAAAATGGAATGGTAGATAATTGCAACATTTTTTTTTGAAAAGAGAGAAATGCTAATCTGAAGAGGCCAGTAGAGAGGATGAGGTTGACAATTCAGGTCATCAAGGGAATAACTAGTGCCACGAGGTACCTGAAGAGCTGCGATGGATCCAGCGTGGAGGTGGAGGGCTGTGCTGCGGATGGCGGTATGAGACGTATCTTCACTGCAATGGGAAGGTGTGAGGAAGGGATGGAAGTGGTGGCTGCAGGTGAGGTTTTAAGCCTGGTGGACAAAAACTGAAGCAGTTACCATCTGCTGGCTTTTTATTCTTCTGTTAAGCGGGAAATAAAATTATCTAAATGCTTAATTTTGAAAAGAGAAGTGTTCTAGCAATTAAATTAAATTTTTAGTACAAATAAATCCATGATTCTCAAGGGGTGCCATCTAGGCACAGGTTTGAATTTAGACAACCATAAGCCAGTGGTTTAAAGTAATTGAAAAAGGGATTGCAATCTTATTTGATGCTCAACATTATAAAAGAACTTGTCTTAGTCCATTTAATGTTGCTATATCAGAATTCCTGAGACTGGGTAGTTTATAAAGAAAAGAGGGTTATTTAGCTCATGATTCTGCTGGCTGGAAACTTCAAGATTGGGCATCTGCACTGGTGAGGGCATCAGACTACTACTCATGGCAGAAGGAGGAAGGGCAGCCAGCATGTGCAGAGATCACACAGCGAGAGAGGAAGCAAGAACAAGAGATGGGAGGTACCAAGCTCTTTTAAACAACCAGCTCTCAGGAGAACTACTAGAGAGACAACACTTAGCCTCAAGGGAAAGCATTAATCTATTCATGAGGGACCCATTCCCATTATCCAAACACCTCTCATTAGGCCCCATCTCCAACATTGGATATAAAATTTCAACATGAGGTTTGGAGGGAACAAATATCCCAACCACAGCAGGGCTCATTCAGATCACACACAAAGAGTTCTCAAGCCCCCTTCTACCCCTCCCCAAATCCCCACTTCCGTAGCTTCTCCAGAACCCCTCAAATGCCAAGCATGCCCCTGCAAGCCCAGCCTGTGCTCACTTTCCTTTCTCTCTTCCCATTCTTTGCTCCCCAGCTCACTGTTATGAAGAAAAACTGGAGCCCTTTAGCTAAGTCTTTCTCTCTTTCCTCTTATTTCTTAGGCTTTTTTCTCTTTATCTATTCTTTAGAGTCAAAGGTTTGTCTCACAACAGTTCCAGAAACATGTCTAGCAAATATAGAATCTTACTAGGACTGGAATTGTAATGGAAAGTGAATGAACAGAGAAAAAGCTCACACATTATTAAGTTGTGGCACTGCCCTCTCATCAATAAGAAATAGGCTTCCCTTGTAGAATGTGTGTTAAGGTTGGAGAATGGCCTGGCATGGCTATCGCTCTTAGAGTGTAGACCTTAAATACTGACAGCTGCCATTCCACCCACCCCCGAAAAGGACAGGGGGTAAGTGGATAAAAGGGTGATCAATAACTCTGAAAAACTGACCATGGCACAGTGCTGTGGCTGATACTGGACAAAATTTGAATTATTGATCATGTGTGGCATATGCACGTTTTAGGCATTAAATCTCCAGATACTGAAAGATCCCAAAAGGAATGAACAGGAATGTTGACTGCATGACTCATTGGAGACCAGAGGTTAGGGTGAGCCAGTAACAAAATCCCTCTATGGGCTAATGAAGCTCAGTAAACCCACAGGGAAAGGTGGACATGCATTTTACATATCTATCTAGCTATTGAAGGGACCGTTATCTGTGCACACAAACCAGAGGAACATCAAAACTCCTCCCCCATGAAGTGACAATTCAGAGAAGTCAACAAAGTCTCCGTGGCTTAACGCAACAAAATCATTTTTTGTTCATGCAAAATTATTTGTTGATTTAGCAAACCTTTGGGACAGGTGTCCTGCAAACAGTGTCTCAGCTCCCAGGCTGCTCTGAACCTGTGTCTCCTCCCACTCAGCATAGGCATCAATAATGGTCACTGAGGGCAAGAAAGTACTGGAGGGTGTCTGTGCTGGACACCCCCCTGTGCCCCTTCAGGGGCCCACATCTGCATTCTCCAGCCTACTCTGGGTCACAGGAAGTTGACCTGTGTAGGATACACAAATGCACTCACTTGTCCTCTGGCTTCTCATTGGATTTGACCAACAGCATGCACCAAGAGATCTAAGAGCAGAAGCTGGGTGAGTTCAGAAGTTATTCTTCCACTCATTTCCTATGGGATCACAGTGGACTGGCTACATCCCTCTGCTGAGGACCAGCACTTGCTTGCATACTGTCTCCCTCTCTCTCTCTATTTCTCTCTTTGCATTCTCATTATTGCTCCTTTCCTTGCTTTTCCAAACATAGATGCTGTAATGCCTCCCACAGTTGCTTTCTTAAAACACAGCTCACACCTTTGCAAACACCTTTCAATCAGCCTGGCCCCTTTAGTTCAACTCTTTTCCACTACCCAGATTTTTAATGATTTGGTCTGAGATGGCCCACATCACTTCCACTTGAAATCATTGACCAGAACTAGTTACATACCTTGCTTAACTACAGCAGGACCGGGAAGTCTAATCCTCTCAATTACGCAAGAGAAGGGAGCCCTGGATATTGGTGAAGATTAGAAGCCTATCACAGAGGCCCCGCAAAAGATGTAGTGTGATTTACATGATAATTATAGAGAAATTGGTCACTTTGCCGCTTTCATCATTGGAAACAACAGCGCATAACTCATTAGAATTCTTTTATGGTATGGTTGCAGACAGTTGGAGCACTTCCAAAAGCAGTGATCAAATACAAAATTGCCAAATTAATCCTTGAATTGGCAATCAGATTGACTTGTTTCCTCTCAGGTTAGAGAAGATTAACCACAAGCTCTTTAGACGAGTAAGCAGGGCAGTCACAGACCTCATGCAGTATCGATGGGCTGTGTCCTCACATACGAATGCCGTAGAGTGGCTCTCCAAGAGCTATTACACAACTGTCACAGATGGGGCAGAGATACCATGTTGTCTTTAAATACTTTGTCTGCTGATTGATTGAAACAACAGAGGTAGACATGATACCCAATGCTGACGAGTCCAGAAATGCTGAGGCATGTGGGATGGTAAAAGTAGGGACTGGAGTCAGGGGTCCCTGAGCCTGCTCCCCCAGTAATGAGCCACAGGCCTCGGCCACTTCTTTTAGTCTAGTTCCTACATGTCAATTGAGGCAACTAGTTCGAGGGTTTTAATCTGTGATATATGGATGTATCTCATGAGATCTGCTAAAACTGTGCAGATATGGGGATATATTTGCATGTGTGATTTTTTTTATGAAAAGGATTCATAGGTATCATAAAACTCCAAAACATCGTATATCCCCCTTAAAAAGATTAGAAATGCAGGGCTAGATGATGTCATCGGATTCTTCCAGATCCAACATTTGATGACCCTATGATCATTTCTGGCCAATTCATTGGTCTGATGAGAAGAACATGTAGTACATTCTCATAAAGCAATGAAACTGTCTCAGTATGGAGACAGCATACAGGTGGCGCTCAACAGAGGGATGTAAATCTGAATCTGCATCTTATATTTCTTAATTTTTGAATATGTCATTTTTAGAAGGTCATAGAAACATCTGCTATAAATGACCTTCTCTGGGTTTTTTTGTTTGTTACTTACTCATAAATAAGGAGTCTCTCATGCATTTCATATTTACATTTTGCTCTCAGTGATTTCATATAAAATAAGGGGTTGACAAGAATTCCCTCCAAACGCGGTTAGAGGACACATTTTAGTTAAACTTCTCAACTTCGAACCAAGATCTTAAAATAACTGTTTAAATAACTAGCGAGTGTTCTGCACAAAATCTTGTCTGAAGAACAAACTTTAAAATGGCTCTGAGCAACTTCTAATGGACCAAATTTTCTAATTTCAATGTCCTAAGGTCCCTAAACCACAAGCTCTCAGCTTCACTGTCCAGTTGCTTTAATTAACCATAGGTTCCATTTTACTCGCATTCTAATTGGGTCCTTGACTAATTGTGCATTAAATACTTGGCCGTACCCTGCAGATAATCTTACAAGGTCTTCATTTCTCCCAACTTCCATTTGCACATAGAAAACAATCTGAGAAGGCTTAGGGTGTCAGAATGTTGTGGTTGGTGGTTTCCCATGGAAACAAGGAAGGAGGAAAAGATTTGAAATGACTCAAGAGCATGATTAATACCCACAGGCATACATCAGAGATGGGAAATCTTTAAATAAATTTTTGTGTTTAGTTAGGAATATTTTCCAACCTGGCATTTTCAGAGTGCATTTGGGGTGAGGCTGACTACATCTTCAGGCTGCAGAGAGAGGTTGAATGTGCAGAGCCTTACAAGAACATGGGAGTACATGACCCTGGTACTCCCCGTCCTGTCAGCCAAGGTTAGCTTTGGCAATGGCATAAAATAAGTATGAGGCGCCTCTGGACGCCAAAGTACTAGAGCTGTACTGACTACCTGCTTTTTCTGGGTATGCACTTTCCTCCAGCCTGGCTTCCCTAACACCTGAGTGCCTGATTTTCCTCTTTTTCCAACAATCACTTGAATGTTGGTGTCGTCTGGTGGTCCACCCTCAGGCCTCTCACTGAACACACACCGTTTCTGTGCATGAACCAAGAACTACCACTTGGGGATTCTTCGTTATAAAGACTTGTCTAGTGTGGTCTTCCTCTAATTTCCACTTTAGGTTTTAACATTTTTTTGGTTACTCAGCTACTACATTTTTTTGGTAAGGTAGGGGATTCGTCAAATGGGTTAATTCCAGGGTTTATGGTTCATTTGCCCATTTCTACAAACCCCAAAAGCAGAATTGTTGAACGTGTGACCTAAGAAAACTCGCTGAGCTGCTCAAGCCTGGATGAGTGACATGAGCCAGACAAGATCTGGTTATGATTTGGAACACCAGAGTTTTCTGGCCCAGCCTCTGACTCCCTGAACAACCCAGCCCTGTACCTACAGGCCCTAGTTTACTTATAAACTACTAAAGGATGATTTTTCAAAAGGATCATTTTCAAAATCACAAAATCATGGCTATTGTACAAATATAAAGTGAATATATTTAACTGGTTCAAAGAAGAATCTGAAGAACAGATATATAGACCATCAAAAACGCTGAAATGGTTTTGTTAACAGATGCAACACCAGGCCCCAAACATAATCTTTGTAATGATACTTGAACTGTCTTTTCTACAGTGTGGAAATCAGTTGTATATCCACCAGACAAAACCCATTTGCATTTCTATAAACAAGCATCTTTTGCATTTCTACCAATTTTTTTACAACTTACAGAGTTGTAATATAGTCTAGTCAAAGACAATCAAAGACACAGATCCCTGTAGAGTCAGATAACCTCGGACAATCTATTTAACAACTCCTAGCATTTCATTAAAAAAATGACCTGTAATCTCTTGCCCATTTCAAGGTCTTTCAAAAATTTTCCCAACAAACTCACCTTGGAGATCATAAATGCCATCGCCTAATACGCTTGAACACAAAAGCGTTGGTCTCATTAGGTTTGGCCTGTTTATTTCAATAGGTGCCACACCACTCTAGTTAAAATGGCTTCTATGAAAACGACAGGCAAGAAAAGATACCCCAAGGATGTGGAGAAAGGGGAACCCTTATACACCGCTGTTGGGAATTTACATTAGTACAGTCACTGTGGAGAACAGCATGGAGGTTCTCCAAAAATTAAAAATAGAACTACCATATGATCCAGCAATTCCACTACTGAATATATATCCAAAACAAAGGAAATCAATATATCAAAGAGATAGCTGCATGCCTATGGTTATTGCAGCACTATTCACAATAGCCAAAATAATGGCATAAAGCAAAGTGCCCATCAACAAATGAATGAACAAAGAAAAGCAAGATAAGCCAAGCACAGAAAGACAAATATCACATGCTCTCACTGATATATGGGAGCTAAAAAAGTGGATCTCATGAGGATGGAGAGTGGATGGGTGTGTCTATGGCTGCACCACCCTGAATACACCCAGTCTCAGAAGCTAAGCAGGGTCAGGCTTGGTTAGTACTTGGATGTGAGTTAGTACTTGGATGGGTGATTTCCAGAGGCCACGAAGTGGAGAGGGGAGGAGGGATGAAGGGGAAAAAATATAAATGCATTTATTGCCACTGAACTGTACACTTACAAATGATAAAGATGATAAATTATATATGTATATTTTACCTCAATTAAAAAAAAGTAAAAAAAGAATAGGTGCCACAAGAGTGTTAATTATCCATATATTTGTTCTATAAATTGAGAACTATGCGGGACTCAGCTACTAATAAGGCCACAGAATTAACTTCTGTCTGGAAATTTTCCTAAGGAGATTGAATTTTTTTCTCCAAAACCTCTATTATTTGCTAACCAGAGGCTGGAAAACCAAGTCTGAGAAACTCTCTCCATCAGATGTCACATGTAGTATCAATAAATTTGAGTGAATTACTCCCTTCTCAAAGCCCCCAAAACTTCTTAAGGTTTTTGTTCTGCCAAAAAATGACTTTCTTTACCATCTATAAAGCCAGCCCCTAAGCCAGGTTAACCCTAAGAATGTACCCTTTTTCTTTAAAACAGCTTGTCATTTCTGATTAAATAAGAATTATTTTCAAATACGACAATCTTCATATGGCCTTTGTTGAAAAATTCAGTTGTAAAAGGGCGGACAGATTTGTATTAAACCTGTGTAAGCAACTGTATTGCCATGAAAAATAAAGAGACTTGTAAGAGTTGGTGAATTCTAGGGGATCAGTGAGACTCAGATAACATTTTAAAATGTTTAACATTCCTTTACAAACACAGAATCTACTTAACTGAGTGTTAGAGATGATTCAGAAAAAAAGGAGAAAGGGCTTCTTGATATATACATTTAAAAAATCAACAAATCCTAAGCAACAAATCCCAACGACATGTTATTGAGTCTCCTGTTTTGCTGGATCAGGGATCCCCAGCCTGGTCTGTGAGGCCATCTGCTTCCAGACCAGGAAGAGTCCTGAGATCCCGCCTTAATCCAGGGGTACAGTGTGACATCATCTAAATGATGTCGGTTCAGAAGCCTGTGCCCAGGAGTCTACACTTGGGAGCATCAGTAGTTCAAAATACCTGCTAAAGTCCTTTCCACGAGATCTAAGGCTAAAGGCTAACGGCCGGCCCGCACCTTATGGCAGAGCCTTCAGGGAAGCATCAGAGTAAAACAAAAATTATCTGGAGATGACAAAGACATATGGTTATGGTCAATTTATTACTATAATTAATAATGTCAGAATGTAGGAGGACAAAATTCCCCATTAGAGTACAGAGCATAATTATTTCATAAGAGTTTGATCAACGCTTCCCCTGAGAATAAGAAAAATCCCCAGGGTCTTCTTAGAAGGCAGATACTTTCTGAAATATTTATATTCATAACACTGTACCTCAACAAACTTAAGAGAAGGCTACACATCTCTTCTAATTTGACAACTTTTCCCATGTAGCTCTAGCAATAACATTGAGTTAATTTAAGAAATATATAGCACATTAAGCAAACTTAATTATTTTAAGTGTTTGTCTTTTTATACAGTAAAAATAAATCTTTGTGATTTCTCCAGGGCTTTTGGGAAATCTCAAGAGAGGTTTACGTGTAAAAGACATTCCGACATTTTTATTGTATTTTTTCCAAATATAGGAGCTGATCTTAGCAAGGCAAAGTCAAACAAGTTGTGAGAGGAGACTTCAGGCACTTGATTTTGATTGAATCCTAGGTGTCTGAGAACCAACTTCATGGTGAACTATTTAATCAAAATGATAACAAAATATTTTGAAATAAACATAAAAAGGTAAGACCCCATAAATAACCTTAGCTCTTTCACAAGTGAGAAAACCTTGTTCTTTGGATTTTTCTTTAACAATCAAGGACGTAATAAAATCAACATAAAGCACACAAAGTACAAAAATATTGTTCTGGTAGGCACAGGTTCTCTGCTCTCTAAACAGATTTTACAGATGGTAAAGAATAATTTTTCATCTTGTAAACAAAGGCATTAATCAGTAAACCAAGAAAATAAAGCCATCAAAAATGAACAAACAGCTAAAATTCTTAACTTACTTTCCTCCTTTTTAGATTCATTTTCTAGGTCTTGTCTTTTACTAGTTCTTTCATATTCTAGAACAAACTGCCTCTTATATTAGGGCACAACTACTCTCCTTTTCCTTACAAGACAAAGGCACATGCCCACCTGCATTCTCTGCCATTGTCACTCCTAGCAGAGTCTCAACCAAGTATATTGATTATAGCTTCTCACCAAGGTGAAAATTTTCTATTTCATAGAGAAAGCCACAGGGCATATGATTGAGAAGTCTGTCATTCTGCAACATTTTAGCAGAATAACACAGCTCATGAATGCATTTAACATAGTTTTCTACAGCCATATCCAACCCTTTTCCTCCTCCTCCTCCTCTCCCTCCTTCTCCCTCTCTTTCTCCCTCTCCCTCTCCTTCTCCTTCTTCTTCTTTTTCTTTTTTCAACAGGGTCTTGCTCTGTTTCCTGGGCTAGAGTACAGTGGTGTCATCATAGCTCACTGCAACCTCAAACTCCTGGGCTCAAGTGATCCTCTTGCCTCAGCCTCCCAAGTAGCTGGGTCTACAGGCGTGTATCACCACGCCTGGCTAATTTTTCTATTTTTTGTAGAGATGGAGTCTCACTCTTGCTCAGGTTGGTCTCAAACTCCTGACGTCAAGCAATCCTCCCACCTTGGCATCCCAAAGTGCTAGAATTATAGGCGTGAGCTATTGTGCCCGGCCCTTTTTACAACTTCTTAAAGTGGCAAAAAAGAACATATTCATCAACATGACCCAAATATACAGACATGTAGAAATATAGCATGTAGAAATATGAAGCTTAAAGTTATGCTTAGACATCAAGATTGCAGTATTCCATATTACTTAAAATATATCTAGGTATCCAAGCATTATCCATTAATTAGCTTAATTTAATATTAGTTCAAGGCTTTAAATTACCTAAAGACCTTAAAAATTATGTTTAAGCTGACACACTAAAAAACATAATTACTATTGATATAAAAGTTTGTTATAATAGAATAATGATTCAATTTAGTTGAACATAAATTACTTTTTTCATAATCTTTAAAATTGTGCAGGAGTATTATTAGTTTATTTTATCACAAAACCTATATAATTTTAGGATGTTTAGACTGACTATTTTCTTCATGAGAAAACCAACCCAAGTAAAATAACATGTATACTTATATATAGTTAATATGAATAAATCAGGCAAAAGATACAGATTTATTTTGAAAACCATAATTATTAGATAAATCAGCCAAATTTTCCAAAGGTATATCCTAATTATATGAACTTAGATTCTTTAAAAATTTTTTGATCTAGAGTTTGTATAAAAATAATTTTTCTAAGTATAGCACCTTTAAAGTATTAGAAAGTCAATTTCATTACCTTGAGGAAACTCAAAGAATATTTAATTCATATATGTTTATTTATCTCTACAAATAATCACAGCAGAGCTCCTTTAACTGAAGAGACATAACAACCTAATTTATTAACATTGTCTGGAGACAGGGAAAAAAATAACACTCACACAATGAGAGGTGAAGACCTTTCTCGGTTACATACACACAAACGTATAAACAGAAGGACAGTTTAGAGCATTTACAGCTTCAGTTCTACAACATCAGCCCCAGGTCAAAAGTAAATACAGACTCATTAAAACTCTGTGGTCCAGGTCGCAAAGAGCTGTTCTCCTTCTCAGAAATTTTTGATTGATTGGAGCTAAAAATAGACAAAGAAACAAAAAAACCTAAAAGAACAAATTCTCTGTTGTCTGTCACCCAACAATAGATCACTATCATCCATCTATATATATATATATATATATATATCAACAAACTATAAATAATAGAACAAAATTTCCAATCATTACTGCCTCCTATGGGAAATAAATTAGTATTCATGTGAACAAGAAACAAAGACAAAACACAAAATCAGGGAAAAAGAAGAAAATAGAACAGTAGCAGTGTTTAAGTCCTACAGCTACTTGGAAACTTACACTGAGGCCAAGAAAAGACACACCCGGGCTTCAGCAGCCCATAAGATGCACTTGTCCGGCAACAGTTTGTCAGGTAAATCCTGACGTCTCACTGGGACTCCAAACTAGTAAAGAATAATTCTCAAATGGTAAAATCATGACTCCCATACAAATATAAACTGTCATGAAAGATTTTATTTTCCTCATCAGTTCATGAGGGAACACTGATCTGTAAGCATCCACACCTAGAACATAAAGCTAGAATGCTGACCCACATGATTTTGCACAGCTTCCTCAGGTCACAGCTGTCGGAATTGTGAGGTATCAAAATAGGTGGCGACCCCGTTCGCTAATCTTACTGATGAAATAGCTTATCTGCCACACACTCTTTGTTATATCTCAAGTAACTGTAAACATTCATTATTTAAAATTTGATTCTTATGATTGTCAGAATACATTCAAAATTTAGTTGGCTAAATAAGTTGGACGATTGACTGGGACAATCGTCAGTCTGCTGTCGCGGTGCGTCATCGTGCTAGGAGGCGGAAGTCATGGGCTCAGTTTCCAGCACTGACGCTGAGCAGCTCTCCACCACCCACGCTGGAGGTCCAGTATTATTTGTAAAATGTAAGGGTCAGGATGGATGCTCTTTGAGGGCCTTTTCAGCTACAAGGTCAATGGTAATGTCAAAGAAAGGTCGGCGGGTCAGCACATTGTACTCACATGGGATGCTTGTGCAGTTAATAAATTTCTGGCCCCTTCCACAGACACACCAAGTTGAATTTGGGTGTGACTGAGGAATCTGTATTTTAAATAATATCCATGTTATTCTTACACAAACTAAAGTTTGAACATTATTAATGTATAGATTTTGTTTTCCTGGGCAAAAACCAGTTATGACTGAAAAATAGTTACTCAGTTTTTCTGGTAAATGATACAGTACTCAGTACCTTCACAGTAAAAGCTATCTACATCACGAAGACTGAATCTGGATCCACACCTCTCACCTCTCACAAAAATCAACTCACGCTGGATCTCAGATCTAAACCTAAGGAGTGAAACTGTTAGAACTCTAGAGGAAGAAGTTGTAAATTCTCTTCTAGACATTGGCCTAGGCAAAGAATTTATGAAGAAGAGCTGTATATTTCTGTACTACACTGTTTCACACAAAAGGGAATGAAGGGGTCATTCCTCGGTCTCTGGGATCTCTAAATTCGAAACTCAGCAGGCACAGCATGAGCCTCCCTATGTCCTGGTTAATGGGTGATCTAAGCAGATGCAATTCTCCCCAGAGGCAGGCCCCAATCTGATATAGTGGATGACGATGGGGAACTGGATATCCCTGTCTGATTCCTCAGTCTATTTCCCATTTAGGTAGCTATAGGAAATGAAGTTTCATTACTATTACCCTCAGATCTGAATAGTGATAAACATATTCTTTCTTAGCTATGTCCTTGATGAAAACAGAATGAGCAGAAATGCTATCCTTGTACCCAATCAGTGACCTCAGGGAGAGCCCCATAACTTCTTGGTAAGGTTATCAGTTCTGTATCCTCCAAGAAATGACGTAACTATTTACAACCTTACCAATCTCATTTATTTTCACCCCATGAAAATACAATATTTTGTCATCTCATTTTAAATTTTAACAATGATATTTCCCAGGTCAAGTGGAATAGAGTAGCCTGTAGCATAGCAACTACAACATCTGGATGAATACGGAAACTATGTGGAAAATGTACTGTATAGGTGCTAAGAAAAAAAAAATTGGTCTCAAGATCCAGAGATGGGAAAACATCAGAGAGGTATGCTCACGGCTATAGTTAACTATCGACTGTGTTCACATCATGTCCACCTCGGAGTCAGGGCAGGATGTGTTGCAGCATTATGACTGCCATGGGAGGAGAATGCTTCTTTTCTGAAAGAAGAGAAACATCATCTGAAATTCTACATTTTTTCATACATAATATCTGGCATTTAGCCAGAAGTTGTTAGACATTTCAAAGATATACCAAAATGGTCAGAAGAAGAAAAGTAGGGGGAGGAGAAGGTCTTAAAAACAGGCCCACATTAAGGAACATTTCTCATCTACTTTTTTTTTTTGAGACAGAGTCTCACTTTGTTGCCCTGGCTAGAGTGAGTGCCATGGCATCAGCCTAGCTCACAGCAGCCTCACACTCCTGGGCTCAAGCGATCCTACTGCCTCAGCCTCCTGAGTAGCTGGGACTACAGGCATGCGCCACAATGCCCGGCTAATTTTTTCTGTATATTTTTAGCTGTCCAATTAATTTCTTTCTATTTTTGGTAGAGACGGGGTCTCGCTCTTGCTCAGGCTGGTCTCGAACTCCTGAGCTCAAACAATCCACCTGCCTCGGCCTCCCAGAGTGCTAGGATTACAGGAGTGAGCCACCGCGCACGGCCTGATTTTTGACAGAAATAAGTCTAGTGACAAACTTATCATTAATTACTCAGATCATCAGAGAGCTCCAATCCTAGAAGATCAACTTCTAGCCTTCACAGAACTCTAATATTTTATTCTCCTTTTAACAAAGATCAACATTAGAAAATAAATATAAAGAATATAAATAGTTTCTCATCCCTTGCAGAACTATGAGTAGGACCATTGCATTATACTGTACAATGCCCCTTATGTAATGTCCCCAGGCAATCCACGCTTAATCCTCCAGTTCTAGGGGAAAAATAACCCAACTTTCCTAATCGTTCCCTTTATTAACGTAACGAACATGACTGGGATGGGAAATGAAGGAAAAAGCCCACAGTTGGGTAAAGATTTCACTATGAATTCAGAATGCATCATGGCAACATAGCTTTATAGCATTCAAATGCACTCCAATCCAGGAAACTTGTATAAAGTTCCTCAGCAAAGAAACTAAAAAACAGAGAAAGCTCATCCTCTCAAGGTATATTATAGCTGCAAGTGATATCAGTTTTATTAATAGTGTCACTGGTTGTTTCCAGAGTTGAGGTGGCCTATGAAAGCAATGGTTAGATTAGATATTGAGAACTATGTAACTCAGAATTATTCTTTTTATGCCTCCCTAGGAAATTCTGAAATATATTTTGTGTTCAAAAAACTATCTTTATAGTATTCAAGTCACAAGGCTACCCTTTTTTTTTTTAACACCTAAATATTCTGATACACTTATCTTCCCTCTTCATTATCTAACTTTTCTTTTATCTTAGTTTCAGTGCCTTTATTGGTACTAATCTCAAATTCATTTTAGAAGTGGACAAGGTATTTATAAAAAAATATGATACTAACATTAAGAAAATTGTAATCATATCAGAACTCAGAAATATTACTTTTCAAGCATTAAAGAGGGACAAATGCAGGCCGGGCGCAGTGGCTCACGCCTGTAATCCTAGCTCTCTGGGAGGCCGAGGCGGGCGGATTGTTTGAGCTCAGGAGTTTGAAATCAGCCTGAGCAAGAGCGAGATCCCATCTCTACTAAAAATACAAAGAAATTAATTGGACAGCTAAAAATATATAGAAAAATTAGCCGGGCATGGTGGCACATGCCTGTAGTCCCAGCTACTCAGGAGGCTGAGGCAGGAGGATCACTCGAGCCCAGGAATTTGAGGTTGCTGTGAGCTAGGATGACGCCACAGCACTCTAGCTCAGGCAACACAGTGAGACTCTGTCTCAAAAAAAAGAGGGACAAATGTAACAAAAACATAACAGTGAAAAAAGATGGACTAAGATTTAAACCAAAGGTAAAAAAAATAGTAACATTTGTAATTTTGGTCTCCTATTAATCAGCAAATATGATGGGTTTACTTTACCTTAATTTCTATCCTTGCTCTGTGAGGAAAAAGCTGTCCAATCATGGAAAAGTCAGTTCCAACCATGCTGATGGCTAAAAAAAACATATCTGTTTCTGTAAAAATAAAAGATTTACAATGATAAAGATTAATCCTCTCAATATTTCAGAGAAATCTTACATTAGTATATATTCTGATTTAAAAATAAATTTGACAGTACTTAATTTTATTAGAAAGATTCTCATGGAATATCTAAAAAGACCTTTGTTTAAACATTCTTTTAAAAAACCACAGTATAAGAAATTTTCGCGCTAATACCAAAGCAGCTGGAATTTTTTAAAAAGACATTTTGCCTATTTGGTCTCATTCAAAGTGCCCTAAAGAAAACTGTCAGTTATAGCCAGTATAAGATTACAATATGTGAGCAACTAAGATGTGCTTAGTACATAAAGAAAGTAGCTAGAAAAATGCACATGAAACCGTTAATAGAAGTTACCTCAGTAGGATACACAGGATTGGGGAAGTCAGAGAAGGGACGTATAGAATCTTTCTTTTCACTCTATATTCTTCAGCTGTGTTTGAACTTTTTCCCAAAACAGACTATTGTTTTTAAAATAAAAATTAAATAAAAAGCACCAGCAGGCAATAGCTATTGTGAACTTTGTTTAACAGTCTAATTTTAATCTATAGAAACTTTATTACACAATTCTATGTGAAGTAGAACATTATTAATATACTACTATATTATTCATTTTCACTTAAATGATGTTTTTTGTACAGGGATTTTATAAAAAGATTTCAGCCAAAATGACCATAAAGCTAATTCTCAAAAAGATTTCTAAGATAAGCTTCGAAAAACAATTCCACGGAGGAAGCACAAAGGAGATGCCAATAAAATTAGCTGAAGATAAAACATGGTAGTTTGCATTTTATTTACTTAGGGGAGACCTGATCTAATTCAGAAACAGAAAATAGTTCACTTCATTTCAAATAAATAACTTATATGCTTTCAAATGAAAATTAGTTACCTTTATTTGACCATGGTTTAGAGTAATAGTTTTTCCTAAAGCTGGAATACGTAGTTGTAGAACCACGCTCGAATATGGGGTCATTTTCTTCAACAACACAGGGGCCTTTTGTCCTTAAAACTTCTACAGTTAAACTGAAAGAAACACATTTTCAAATAGAGCCTCACTAAAAAGAAGTAATGAAACAAACAGTAAATGAGTTTTTTGTGTTTTTTTTTGTTTTTGTTTTCTCTTTTGAGGTAAGATCTTACTCTGTTGCCTGGGTTAGAATGCAGTGGTATCATCATAGCTCACTGCAACCTCAAACTCCTGGGCTTAAGTGATCCACCTGCCTCACTCTCCTGAGTAGCTGGGACTACAGGATGCACCACGCCTACCTAATTTTTTTATTTGTTTGTTTGTTTTAGACAGGGTCTCAATACGTTGCCCAGGCTGGTCTTGAACTCCTGGCCTCAAGCCATCCTCCCAAAGTGCTAGGATTACAGGTGTGACCCACCACACCCTGCCATAAATGAGATTTAAATAGTTGTATTTTGAAATTTAGGATGGCAGTCATATCAAAAGTATAATAATATACATTTGAAATATGGATATTTTCTAAGCCATCTGTTAATTTTTACTTAAAATGTTGATTCCCAGGGGGTGGAAATAAATGCCAACTTATTTTCAAAATCCATAAGAGCAATATAAGTTTACAAAAATATCTTTGGGCCACCTAAAAAAATATTTGTTTTATTGACTTTGAATATCTCCTCTATTCAATATATATTATTGCATTAGGCCCAAAATAAATATTGAGAAATATAAGCATTTTATATTTATATTTTACATTCCTGCAGACAAAGCAGTTAAATATGCTTTTAACTACTTAATGACCAGTAAAATCATCATCACAAATTAATGGAAAACAGCATGTGAAAACAAGTAGTTTTAGCTTAGCAATATTACATTTATGTATAATTGTCATAGAATGTAAATGCTATAAAAATTTTATTAAACTGTCAAAAGATTTTTCCATTCCTCTTTTTTATGTACTTACTAATTTATCCCCTTTGAAAAAAATACACTTATGACAATTAAATTCCACAATGCCAGATGTGAGAAATTTAACCAGGTAAATCAAACCTCACCATAGTAAGAATCATAAAATATGTTAAGCCTATGTTTCATTGCATATCCATTAGTTATCAACACACACCAAGATACAGTTTCAGTTAATAATATGAAAACTTGAATATTGACTTCAAGACTGAGTCTATCTTACAAACCTCTCTTCAGTGGAATACAGCATGTTGTTAGTTAGGTAAGCTCAACCCAATTACTAGTAAAGTTAGTAAAACAATGGTGTTAGGTTAATGGATGACAGGGCAGCAGTTCTATCTTCTCATACAAAACACAGCATTATAAAAACTGCTACAAATTATATATTAATCTAACCCACTTTTCTATTTACAGTATTCATTATGCAAATATAAACATCAGCATCTACTAAGTGACAATGACAAATACAGACACAGGATCTCTCTCACTAGACAAAGTATATTTCTTCTCATGAAACTACAACCTCTCTTTTTCTTAACCTACCTTTCTTCATCCAAAATAATGGAACCATCTTCTGCCACTTTTACTCGAGGAACCAGCAATGGCCCATCATCTGTCTCTTCTTCCAATGCTTCATTATCTTCAGCATCAGGAGTACTCTTACCTTCTTCCCTACCAAATGTAAAGATAGGTCAATTCATATACTCATTAGAAGTATTTCCTGAATCCCATGAACTTCAAAATAAATTAGTACAAATTCAACATTCTAGCTATTTCCAAATTCCCCCATAAGCTAATTGAAAATAGTATGTGTTAAGGAGATGATTATGGGATTTTCTCAAATTTTATCCTGAAGCATTTAATAAAAAGCCTTTACTCTTTTAAAATAAAGAGAAATAAATCCTCATCTTTTCTATCTCTACATAATTTCAGAGTATATTCATCCAATTATTATGGAATTAACAACAATAATCCTTACAATTGTACAGCATTAGTATCCAGATAATTTTTTTTTTTTTTTTTGAGATAGAGTCTCGCTGTATTGCCCGGGCTAGAGTGCCATGGTGTCAGGCTAGCTCACAGCAAGCTCAAACTCCTGGGTTCAAGCGATCCTCCTACCTCAACCTCCAGAGTAGCTGGGACTACAGGCATGCGCCACCATGCCTGGCTAATTTTTTCTATATATTTTTAGTTTTCCAGCTAATTTCTTGCTATTTTTAGTAGAGACAGGGTCTCGCTCTTGCTCAGGCTGGTCTCCAACTCCAGACCTCTAGCGATCCTCCTGCCTTGGCCTCCCAGAGTGCTAGGATTACAGGTCTGAGCCACCACGTCCAGCCAGTATCCAGATTGTTTTATTAACTCTTCAGAACAACCCTTCAGGGTTAATATTTGCATACCCATTTGAGTCTTAGAGAAGATAAATAACTTTTACTCCAGATTATATAACAGTAAGGGCAAAGCAAAAAGTCAAACATGGTCTTTCAAATAATGACCCCAGATCTCATCTGTTTTCCATTCTACTAACACTGTCTCCTTAGGGTTTTTTTGTTTTTGTTGAAACAGGGTTTTGCTCTGTTGTCCAGGATAGAATACAGTGGCACAATCATGGCACACTGCAATCTCAAACTCAGGCTCAAGCAATCCTCCTGCCTCAGCCTCTCTAGAAACTGAGACTACAGGCACATGCCACCACACTTAGGTAATTTTTCCTTTTCTTTTTTTAGAGATTGGGTCTCATTTTGTCACCCAGGCTGGTCTAGAACTCCTGGAATCAAGCAATTTGCCCACCTCGGCCCCTAAAAGTGCTGGGCATGAGCCATCGCACCTGGCCTCCTTAAGGTTTTATTGAAGCAAACATAACTTATAAGCCTATAAAACATAACCTATTATTTTTAAAGCTTTAGCACTCTGCTCACGCCTGTAATCCCAGCACTCTGGGAGACTGAGGCAGGTGGATCGCTCAAGGTCAGGAGTTCGAGACCAGCCTGAGCAAGAGCGAGACCCTGTCTCTACTAAAAAATAGCAAGAAATGATCTGGACAACTAAAAATATATATATAGAGAAAAAATTAGCCAGGCATGGTGGCACATGCCTGTAGTCCCAGCTACTCAGGAGGCTGAGGGAGGAGGATCACTTGAGCCCAGGAGTTTGAGGTTGCTGTGAGCGAGGCTAACGCCACAGCACTCACTTTAGCCTGGGCAACAAAGCGAGATTCTGTCTTAAAAAAAAAAAAAAAATATATAGATCCTATGCAAACAGTGATCATTAATGAACCCTTGAAGTGACAACTAAAGAACTCCCAATGTTTGTGATAATTTTCCACAGTCTCCCACTTTGAATTACAAAGCTAAAATAACTTCCTATTATAAAAGGTCTCTTGATGGGATTTCTTGGGAGTAAGTTCACATACGACAGTTATAAATATGGCAGACAAAACGGAGCTTGTACAAAAAATAGACTACATCAAGTGGCATCAAAGCTAGAGTTGTTGCAAGACAGTGTATGAAGCATGCTAATTTCCTGTTAAGAAAAAAGGAAAAGAAAAAAGATACACATTTGCTTGGATATGCATAGACTAGAACTGGAATGATACATTAAAACACTGGTAACATTTGTTCACTCCAGGGAGGGGAACTAGATGGCAGAAAATGAATCAGACAACTTCTCAGTATTCACTTTTGGTCCTCTTGAATTTCACACCACATGAATATATCACTGTTCTAAGACAAAACAAAGAATTCTTAATTCTAAAAGCTTTAATTTAAAATCATAATACTGGTCAGTTATATATATATAATACACAAATAGTGTAGCGCTTTCATACTGATTTAAATAGGGCAATAACTTTTATTCTTGTTAAGAATATTTTAAAAATCCAATTAAATGTAATTTGACTATAATAGGAAGCACTGATCTCTCTCTCCTTTTTTTTTTTTTTTTAAAGAGACAGGGTCTCATTCTGTTGCTCAGGAGGGAATACAGTGGGGTGATCATAGCTCACTGCAGCCTCAAATTTCTGGGTTCAAATGATACTCTCGCCTCAGCCTCGTGAGTTGCTGGGATTATGCAGGCACACACAACCACCCTTGGCTAATTTTCTTTTTAATTTTTTTTTTTTAGAGATAGGGTCTTGCTGTGTTGCCCAGGCTGGTCATGAACTCCTGGCCTCAAGTGATCCTCCCATCTCGGCCTCCCAAAGGGCTGAGATTACACATGTGAGCCAATGTGCTCAGCCCTGATTTCATTTTTTTTTTAATGTAGCCGTAATAGAATATATTAAAAAAAATAAGATGCTTACTCTCTTGTCTGGACTGCAGTCAATACTTTTTCTGTTTTCTTTTCTTGTTCCAGTGAAGAACTATTAAACATAAATAACAGAATACTTATAATATGAATTATTAATTTACATCTTGTCAATTCTACCTGTAGGTAAGAAGAAAATTATTCTAACTTCTGTGGTTTTTTTTTAATGATATACCATAGCACTTCATTAAGGATGGTGCAGCCCAACAATCAATTTTCAGTCAAAAATTTGTCATCAAGTAAAAATAACGTGGTAGGCCCTCAGTAGAGAATGCTCTTACCCCCTAAGTCCTCAGTGAAGGGAGACCACCAGTCCCAAGGTATGAAGCAACCTAGGTATCTTGTCTCTAACTCCTAGATGTCAAACAACTCAAAACCTAGGTTGCTGGCCCTTCCTTCAACCAGGCTAAAGTCCTGGTAAATCTGAAAAAGGACTATACTGAAGAACATGCCACAACTCACAACTACTACCTCACCCTTCTAATTCATCAACCACATAACAAGATTTATTACAAACCTTCTGCCTACTCCACCCTAGACTAATTTTGATTAAAAAAGCTTTATTCTCGAAGGATTTGTTAAACTGCCACTATATTTAATCAAGAGATAAGGCATAAAAACTAGATCATTCTTTTAGATCAGGTTACAGTATATAAGATATAGAAATTACAATATTAATTAAAGAAAAGTTGCTTGGCTGGTTTTATCTTTGTAATTAACATAACAAAGCAAATTTTTTATTTATTCATTTATTTCATTTTAAAAGGCAGGATCTCGCTCTGTCGCCCAGGCTGGATGCAATGGCACAATCACAGCTCACTGCAACCTCAAACTCCTGGGTTCAAGTGATCCTCCTCGATCAGCTTCCCAGTAGCTGGGACTACAGGTAACCACACCTGGCTAAATTTTGAAATGTTTTTGTAGAAATAGGGTCTCATTATATTGCCCAGGTTGGTCTGGAACTCCTGGCTTCAAGTGATCCTCCCACCTAAACTTCCCAAAGTGCTGGGATTATAGGCATGAGCCACCATGCCCAGCCAGGAAATTTATTTTTAATCTCAGAGATAAAGGGCATCATTTACCATCCCCAGTAAGCAGTTACTTGAAACACCACTAATTTTTGTTAGAAAATTCTATCTATACTTTTGGGATCTTCACAGGAAAAAAAAAATTCTATCTAAAAGGACATCACATGTGTTACAAATTTTGTCAAGAAACTTTTGGAAAACATGAAGTAGTACTCTAAAAGTGATAGTTAAATCGCCACATACCCAAAGAAAGCAAAACAAATTTTACTTACCTCATTGGATTGTTATCTGGCAGATAATATATGAAGTCTCTCATAGTCATTTTTGAACGATCTGGTGGCCTCTGACTTTCATTTATAGCATATTTGTTTTTCCATTGTTTCTATATACACAAACACAGATCCACTTTTATTTTATACAGAAGAATTTTGGATGTACTATATTCAAATATACAATCCTCTGTTACATTCATTGCAAGTGCTTTAATATTATTCTTACTCCAATTATGCAATTTTATAAACTGAATATTAAATTGTAGCACATTACCCTTAATAGTTTTTAGTTTTTAAAAATTAAGGTGTCTAGGACTAGATAAAAGCTCAATGTATAAAATCATGCTTACAGATGCCTTCTAACTAAATCCTAAATAGCTTACCAAGAATTACATGTACATAGCTTTTGTTAACCCTGTAGTGAACTGAGATTCTGTGTATTCTATAGAATTCTTGAAGCAAATATTAATTCCCTGAAATAAAACTAATTAAGCAGATTCTATGAAACAAAGAACATTTTAGGAGTTTACATTTTTAGAGGCATAGATTTTAGAGAATATGAATTGAAATCCCATATCTTGAACTTAAGTCTGACATAAGCAAATAATAGATCTGAGCTTGTTTCCTTCTGTGTTAAACAGTCATATTTACTTCGCATAGTTGAAAGAATAACAAACATAAAGCATCAGGCAAAATGCCTTCCTCTCAATTAAAAAAGGTATTCTATAATTTATAACAAGTTATTAAATAAATACTGTCTGGGCACTATTTCAAGACACCAGTTTAAATGCCTTTTACATATATTAACTCATTTAATCTTCACAACCCTCTAATGAGGTAGATACAGGCTGAGTATTCCTTATCTCAAATGTTTGGGACAAGAAGTGTTTCAGATTTGAGATTTCTTTGGATTTTGAAATATTTGCAGAATACATACGAGTTGAACATCCCTAATCCGAAAGTCCAAAATCCAAAATGCTCCAATGAGCATTTCCTTTGAGCATGATACCAGCATTCAAAAAGTTTCAGATTTTGGAGCATTTCAGATTTTCAGATTCGGGATGCTCAACCTGTACTGTTATTGGTCCTATTCTACAGATGAGGAATAGACATAGATTAATTAGATTGTCCAAGATCACATAGCTAGTAGGGATGAAGCTAAGATTCAAACTTTAACTACCTAACTCCAGGGCCAGCATGCTTCACTACTGTTACATTGCCCTTAAAGAGAAAAAAAAAAAAACCTTCAAGATTAAAAGAACATGGACTCTATTGCACGCATACCACAAATTTTTCTCATTTGTAATTTGCCTTATTGCCAATTTAGAAAACAATACCAATTCATTTTGCTCAACTATATTTGTCTTAATTAAAATAAATATACCACATGTCACATGGACATCTTCTTATGAAAAGTATGATTGAAGGTTTATTTTATAAATATGTTTATGTGTGTATCTGTGTGTACATGTTTAAAACTTTGTGGCCTTCACCAAAAATATGAAAAATATAAATGAATAAAATATGCAACAATTATCATCAGTGAAAAAAGTAGTTTAAGTTCACAGTGTTTCTCAACCATTCTATCAACAAAGGGGGATATTCTGTTAACATAAGGGATGTCATATGGTTTTGTTCTCCATAAAAATGTTACAGATGTTTATTTTTCTTCCAAATGATGCCTTACTAACATAAAAACAGAAATCTAGCAGGCAATGTCAAAATTCTGATTTTCTTCCCTTACCTTCTCTTTTCTCAGTTCTTCTCTTAACATTTCCCTCAGTTTCTGGGCTTTATATATTCGATATCTATCTGAGCATGGCTGTTTCTCTTTTGTCGGAATGGGGTTTGGCTGTGGAGTTTCTTGGTTAACTGTGGATGAGGGATGAGATTCTGCAGGAACACTAACACTAGGTTTAACCAGACTAGAAGTACTTGATAGTCGCTTTCTTCTCTGGGAAACAGGAAAGGAAGATTTACTGGATTCTTTAACATCTTTCTCATCACCAGTCTTTCCATCACTGCTGAAATTTAAAAAGAAAAAAAAGGATACCATGAATCTTTTTTTATAAATACTAGCTTCAAAATGTAGCCTGGTGAAAAATCCAAAATAGTAAAGTCTATTTAAAAAAAAAAAAATCACTTGAGATTTATGCTACTTATGGCAGAAATCACAAAAAAAAATTTCGTTTAGTAAATCTTTTTAACATATGTAAATCCTAATGAAGACCATTACTCTTTTTCAAACTTCAAGTCCCTAAGCACATTAGAGCACATAATTAATTATATGCTCAGTTCCCTCAAAACAAAAAAAACTAAGTTACAGAACAAAGCTTAATTAGCCTTATCTGAATTACTAAATAATCAAGAGTTGCTTTTTTAAAATAATTTATATTCAAATTTATGAATTGTAGGCCAGGCGTGGTGGCTCACGCCTGTAATCCTAGCACTCTGGGAGGCCGAGGTGGGCGGATTGTTTGAGCTCAGGAGTTCGAGACCAGCCTGAGCAAGAGTGAGATCCCGTCTCTACCAAAAATAGAAAGAAATTAATTGGACAGCTAAAA
>CAUYSK010018695.1:0-36342 GCA_963575035.1 Avahi laniger
TTATGTAAAATGAATGCATTCTACTAAGTGAGGTATCCCAAGAATGGAAAGACAAGCACCACATGTACTCATCATCAATTGGTATTAACTGATCAACACATAAGTGCACATATAAGAATAACATCTATTGGACGTTGGGCGAGGGGAGGAGGGAGGGGGGAGGAGGGAGGAGAGGAGGGGTATATGCATGCACAAAGAGTGCAATGTGCACCACCCAAATGATGGACATATCTGAAACTCGGTCTTAGGGAGGAAGGTGGGGGCAAGGGCAACATATGTAACAGAAACATCTGTACCCCCATAATATGCTGAAATAAATTAAAAAAATTAAAAAAAAAAAAAAAAGAAATTCCTTAATATTCCCATTTTTATTCATTTGTGTGACAACTTAAGTGCCCACCATGTGCCAGATACTGTATTAAGTGCTGGATTTTTATATTTAGCACAAGCTGCACCATTTGCTAGAACTAAAGCTCACTTAATGCCGAAAGGTAAAGTTAATGTGAAAACAAATAAAATTGTCAATGTGGGGAATTTCACTTTGGGGATATGTGTTCAAAGGGAGACTTTCTCTCATAATCTAGATAAGCATCACTCTCCTCCTGGCCTAAGTGTTTCAGAGAAACACTGACCTGAATACTCTACTATCTAAACATGGTCTCAGCGGCCTCAGTATGCTCTGGCTTGCTCCACCTTATAAAGGCCAAACCTTTTGGTACAATCCACACTCGGAAATCCTTGCATGCTGCCCAGCTCTCCAGGCCTGGCCCAATAGAAAGGAAAAGTACGGCTTTGTTCATCATTGCTCTTGAAATCATCCCAGCAAAGTTCATCTCTTGTTATGATATACATTAATGTTTAATTGACCCAGATATCCTGATGCAGCTGACTTTCTGATAAAATAAAAGAGGTAGTGGTGGAATGGAAGAAGTTCAGGGCTAAATTCCTGACGTTTGTGTTCAATTCAGGATCCAACACATGAGCTACATGGCCTTGAGCAGGACACAACCTTTCTAAGTTTCTGTTTGACCATTATATAATGAGTTACTAATATTTACCCTACAGAACTGTTGTGAAGCTTAGAGATGACAGGGCTTAGTGAGGGAAGAGATCTGGCATTTTGAAGACCCTGGCACCCCAGTATTCAGCTCAAGTAAAGGTGTAATATACATGCAAACTGTATACTACTCATTATATACAGAAAACCACATATTCATAGGTATCAAAATTAATGTTTGATTTCTAACTGGATTCTTTAGTGAGAACTAGACTAATAAAAGGGGTAGATTGTGTTAACAACAACAGATCATACAGGCTGTGAAATACTCTGTTTGTTTGTGTAGGGGTATGTATATGTGAGGGTTTCTATGTAAATCTTGGCATAGAAAACTCACACACTCCATAATGATGATTAACAAAAAAGATGGCTTCAAAGTGAGGGCAAACTCCTTTAAGGAGGAGCCCTCAGCCAAGAAGAACTATGTTTTTGGGTGATAAGCAAATGAGAAAGGGAAATAAAGGTATGAGAACGTTAGTTCATTTGATTCCATTAGCACAGAGTGGGACTCACAGTCTCTTAGTATTAGAAGCAATGTCAGAGGTCCCAGAAACAAGAATTCCTTCCACAGTGCCCCTATAAGAGAGTCATAGTTCCCACTATGGTTCAAGCACGCAGCACAGAATCTCACACCTGGAAGACACTTAACTTGGTTTTGTTGAAATGAAGAGCTAGAAAGTTCTTTTCTTACTGAGCTACACTCTATAATTAAGCTTGATAAAGGTTCTGCCTTGTACCGGCAGCCCCACAAATATTTAAAGAGACACTGTGCCCTTCTGAGGTAAAACATCCCCAGGACCCTCATCATTCTTAAAATGGTGTAACTTTAGAGCTCCCATCCCCAGCTTCCTGTGCCTGCCTGGATTTCACTTCAGCCTCTTTCTCTACTACATCTTTTCTGAAATGGCTGTAAAGCAAATAAAGACACACACAAGGACCCCACACAGAAGAACACTTCTAGACTGCTGGAAGTTACTACTGTAACCTTCTGGTCAATTCCAGGAACAGCTTTAACAAGCAGTTTTCAATCATAACATGTGGGTATAGTTACACTAAAGTAACCCAAAGTCTCATTATAAAACAATCTCATTGACAAGGGAGCTTTCCATAAAATGGAACTACAGGAAAATGTTGAAGACAATTTTAGCGTATTGAGAAAACTGGTTCCCCCATTAGACTCATTGTTTTAAAAACCATTCCACACGTATGTGTGTATATTTTCCAAAGCATGTTCCACGGAACATTAATTCTATTGGCTATTAATAGGAAGTATTCCATTTTCAAATAGATAAATTATTTGAAACTCTAGGTTTGCACTTTTAACAATTTCTTTACTGAAAATCTTCTAAAAGTTTTCAATATGCTCTTGTGTATTACACAAACTGCAGAGGGAGAGAGAAGAATCACGCAGGGTTTGGCCACAAAATATGTATTCATTGAAGTATTTTCTGGGTGGAACATTGCCCAGAACACCTTTTGGGAAATGCTGCAGCAGCACATCAATATGTGTGAGGCAGCACATCAGCTCCCTGGTGATCAGGTGCCCTGCGATGTCTTCCACCCTGAGCACGTAAGGGTTACTGAGGGTATATAGGCACTCACAGGCAGAGATGTCTGGGCCTTGACCAATCAGTGCCCAGGAGCCACTTTATCACCTGTTTGGGATTATTCTCTAAGGGTTTCCTTACAGGACTATCTTGACGTTCCAAATGTATCATGAAACTCTCCCCAAGATTCCTTTTTGATAAGGTAAGCAAATCATCAGTTCTGGATTGGAATCATCAGTTGTATTCTCAAGTGGCAATTCCTTGCAGAAGCTAACTTAGTGGTACTGTGGGGAGCATGGTCTCTGAGGAATCCCAGCAGCACCATGATTGACTGTTGGGTGGGTCTTGGTCCCAAGAGGCTTTGGCAATCAGGGAAGGTGAGCAGCTGCCAGAAAAACAGGCTGGAGGTGTCCAGACTCTATTCTGGGTGCTTGTCACAGAATGACTCTGTGACACTGCATTCCCACTTCCCCTGCTTCTTTTCCTCTTTTAGTTTGCTTTGTGAGCTTCTGTATAAATAGACATCACTGGCTTGGAAATGTAAGGGATTGTGGGAGCCAGCACATAAGACCAATAACACTATTAATGTTCACAAGAATATTATTATTATACATCACAGATAATATGTATTGAGAAACTAGTATCAGCTTAGGACTTTCACCCACATGATTTTATTTTTTATTTTTTTTCACCCACATGATTTCACTTAAACTTAAAGACAATCCTGTCAGGTAGTACATCTGCTTTCTCAGTCCAGAGGCTCAGTAGGGGTAGAGAAACAGAGCAAGGAGTGAAAGAGCTGACACTGATGGCTGTTTCCAACGTCCTGGCTCAACTACATCTCCTCAAACCCTAGGGGACGGCCTCTGGAATATTCCTTTTCTTTGGAATATTCTAAAAGGAGTGCAGCCTATATGAACACAACCAGCACACACCCATGCAAACAGGAAACCCCAACAGAACTATTATAAAGGGGCAAGCAGACGTTATCTAAACCATAAACTTGCCTTACTCTACTAAAAGCCAAATCTCCAAATAATTATGCCAAAGATGCAAACATTTAATAAAGGGATGATGGTCAAGAACTTAGAGATCAAAGTAGCTGCAATGACAGACACAGCAACAGTATCCAGCAGAGCCAAGGTTAGAAGGCCATGAGGCCCTCAAGCATGAACTCCATGGGAGGTCTGTGGGTGGGGAGCAGTGAAGGGCAAGAGAGAGTGTGCTGGTAAGAGCAGAACAGCAATGTTCCTACAACGTATGTGGCTTTGCTAAATTTTTTTCATATCTCCTAAGGTTTTTTAATGTCTAATATTTTGGCATACGACACATACAAAGTATTTTTTTTACAACTGTCAACTATTAGTTCAGTAGGAAATTGTTGGAATTATGATTTCTTTTAAAATCTTAATGGCAAATAGCCCTGATTACTTCTAAGCACATTGTACTTCTTTCTGCATGAAGAAATATTTGAAACCCCAGTACTTCTCTTATAAAGAAAATCTATGAGAAAATAACATTTGCATTAATTTTGGGAAGAGTCAGCTACTCCCAGCAAGGGATGAATGGAAAGAATATCGAAAAGAGAATGAGCAACTAGGTCATTTCCTGGTTTCTCCTCAATAAACCTTCATCATTTTAACAGAAATAAATTCAGGGGCCATTGGATACTTCTGCATTCTTAATGGGTACAAATATACAGTTTGATAGAAGAAATAGGACCTAGTGTCTGATAGGTTAGTAGGGTGACATAGTCTACAATAATCTATTGTTTATTTCAAAATATTTAATAGCTAGAAGAGAATAATTCAAATGTTTCTAGCGTTAATAAAAGATAAATATTTAAGGTGATGGATATCCCAGTCACACTGATTTGATCTTTACAAAATATGTGATTGCATTAAATTATCATATGTACCCTGATAATATAATTATTATTATGTATCAATAAAAAAATTAGTTTAAAGAAAGTAAATGCAAGGAAAAAGCACTCAAATGACTTCTTGGTTATCTGCAGTTTGGAGTCGTCTATATTTCTATTAATAAAAATAATCAACAGGGGACCATACCAGTGTTTTCTCAAAATGAAGAATAAAAACAAAATAAACATATTACTGGGAAAAATGTTTAAAAGAAAAGAAAACCTCTGCATTTTGGAGTGAAATATTATCTGATGTGATAATATATACAATAGTTGCTCTACTATAAACTCCTGTTTTCAGGAGTTCATCACAGAAACATGAGTTTAAAAAATTAACCATCGTGCCATGAATTGCATTGCAGTAACAGCAAGCCATTCTTTTCTGCCTGTAAACAACAACAACAAAACTACCACATATGCAGATGCATGCCTCAGTACCTCGGTGCAATGGTATATTTACTTGTATAAATATTTAAAGTCAAACCTTTGAATTTATAATGAAGTAGTACACCACTTTACAAAATAAGGTACTAGTAAATTTAGGTGTTTGACAAATAGAACTCTGTTCAGCATACTAATTGTTTCTGTTGCTATTTTAAAACTAAAAAAAAATGATATCATTGAGATTCCATTTAAACAAACTTAATACATGTGCACAAATCTTAATATGTCTTGATGAAGCCTGATTGGTAATGTTTTTAAACTATCAGGCTTCGAAACTGTGACACAAACAGGCCTCCTGTTTGGCACTTTTTTCCCCTGGTCTTATTTTAATGATGCACATTCGATTACTACAGGAAAGAAAAGAATAAAATCAGAAATATCCACAGTTTGCCATATAATGACTGGGCGTTCCCCATGGAGATGGACATTTTCACACAGACAGAGGCGCTGACAGGGTGCATGATGGAGGATGCTTACAGGTGTGCATGTGTAACACAATGACGAAGAATTCAATAGATATGGTTATTTTCCACCTTAGTTTATGTTTACATAAGCGTGTACGTTCTGTTCTTATGACTAATCTCCTGCTCCAGCATGTAATAGTTGAATACACTTGCTCTTAGCGGGGTCCACAAACCACTGATCTAGAATGTTCTGATTATATAAGGCTGAATCCTTGTTTGAAACTCTTAGGCAACCATAGCTTTACCTGTGATTGGGACCTTTGCTGCCATGCTTTCTTCCTTGCTCTCATCTCCACAGCCATTTGAAACTTCTAAAAATTGAACACATAATAATAAAAATGTATTTCAAAGTTAAGGAACACTCATTCAGGTTGCTTGATCCCAGAAAAAAAGAAGAAAAGAAAAAACAAAGTTAAGGAACAGATCTTTGTTTGGGTTTTTAACTGTCATTCCTTTTATTTTCATTGTCTTCCCACCTTATTTTTTGGCCAGTTTATTTCTTGTCTGAAATAATATTGTTCCTAAAATGAAATCTATTCTAAAATTAAGGTATCTCTATATTGCTTTCATGCAAAATAATTTAACCTCACATCTATCAAATTTGGGTGGGACTTAAAACAAGTAAGCCTCAAATCCTGCACATGAATACTGACTTCTGAATACTTGCTGAGCTACTCACAGCCATTCTGGAAATACCATTAAAGCAGTTTACTGGCATGTCTTAGCAGCAATGCTAAAATAATCACAATTTCTGGGTGCTAAAAATTGGTTATTAAATTTGGGGGGCATAAATTCATTGATTCTAAATCATCTGTTTAGACTTTGATAAGGTTATATTATAATTAAAAGGCATATTTAAAATTATAAGTAAATTCTATTAAATGATATCAAAAAACTTCACAGTACTTTATGGAATCATTTTAATAGAATCATCTTCATCTTTGTGGGATCAAAATTATCTACTGCCAAGTGATTACTTTTGTTAAGATTTCATAACTTAGAAACACTTATTTTGTTAGAAATTCAACAGAACTACAGACCTACAATTAGGTCTCCCATTCCTACTGTGCTGAAGGAGAACATATATATTAATTAGAAGGCTGTATAAAACAAATAACATATTAAGTATATTAAAATCAGAGGTATTCTCTAGTCAGTGTTATTTTATAGGTATACCTTGAGAAAGAGGATGTCACATTGACTCTGAATGGCTTTTTGCTGTGAAAAGACCCTTTTGACAATAGTTACCTTGTTCCCTTGTACGAACACTGTTGAGCCACAGAGACGGTTTTGCTTCCTTTATTTCACTATTGTCATTGAGAATAGATGGCAGGCTGCAAGATGATTCATTACTATGAATAGACGATCTATCTTCACACTCTTCAGTAAGGGCTTTTTTCAATAATGCTGTTGCCTATAGTGTTTCAAAGAGAGCACAAAGAAATAAAAACAACTGTAGCCATATTTCCCTTGGTCTCAAAGACCCAGCCTTCAAATGTAATTTTAGGTTAAACTTTATGTAGGATTTAATTTACTTCTTAACATTTAACTGAAATTAAAATGCTGTCAAGAAAAAATAACATCTGGTTATTTTCCAGCATAATTTAATTCTTTCCAACAATTTACCCTGACAATAATATATTTTTTGAGGACTGAATCTTATGCAATGCGCAAATGTTGTTCTCCTGCGAAGTATGTATATGAGATGTGACCACCTCTGTTAATCTGCTCTGATTTATCCTCCCTTGGATATATACAAAAGTCAGAGCCCCACACCTCCTTTCTGAAGGAAGAATTAACTCTTTCATTGCATGAGTCCTGTTTTCCAGGCATGTAAGACAGTTGGTTTGGACTGAGAAAGAGATCTACAAAAATGTGACCTTACATTATTCCCATCCTCCTGGAAATGATCCCTGAATTTCCCTCAGATGGGAAGATTGCAGAAAAAGTTGTGGCCGAGGAAGATGCACTGAGCAAGAAGATAACTTTTCTTAACCTAAATCCTAGTCTTCGATCAAGGATAAAGACGGACTGCACTTTGCCTTTAAGTCTGCTGGGGAGCTGGGGAAACTCACACCCCACATTGCCTATTTTTTTCCCAAAGGGCACTAGATTGTCTTATCTATATTACCGCATGTGTCCTGGGCAAGGAGGAGGACACGTATTTTTATTGCAGCCAACTTGAGAGGTGGAGAAAAAGTGGCAGTTCACAGGACCTGGATTAGTAGTCGTGACTCTTAATTTTGAGGTCAGCACTTTTCACTCCCAAAATAAAAATACTCTAGTAACAAGAGTTAAACTTTTAGTAGACAACCTTTGCTCGCATCTTCCTGCTGCCAGAGTGTACATTTCTCTTTCACTTCCTACTAAGAAGTGGAGATTTGCCCAGGTAGTAGGAGAGGAAACCTTGGTGGTGGTGGTGACCTTTTACTGCTATGTGACAATGATAGCGAAACAGGGCAGTATCCAACCCAACCTGTGGGAGATGAACATGAGACTTTACAAGTTAATATGAAGAGAAGAACTGGACAAAGCCTCACAGGTCATCTTTAGTCTAAGAGCACAGTGGTGACAATGTAATTATCCAGTGAACGAGAGGGGAAAGAATAAGCTGTCCTAATGCGGAAGAAGTGAAGAAGCTGGGACAGGGAGAATCACTGAAGCACACACAGCATGGAAGATCTAGCCTTGTACATTTGGCTTTGGCACTGACATCCTGCAGAGTTCTTGCCCTTTGCCCTCTGCCCTCCCTAGGACTGGCTGGCCTTTTGGACCCATGGCCTATCCTAGGAGATGGAACAGCTGATTTGGGGGGATTTAAGGAATTCTAGTTTCCTTGGCCAAAGAACTTGGTGTCCAGTTAGCCTTGCAGTCAGGACCTTTCTATGGTCCAGTTCTATGACCAGGGGCTTTTCTCTAAACTAGTCCCTGGATTTTACTACAGTTGTGACAAGTCTCTGTTGGGATGACCTGCTCAGTACCCATTTCTGCAGACTGGAGTTCTGGCATAGAGTCTTACCCTCAGACCTGAAGCCCTGGTTGGTTCCCGTCATTGGCCACCACACTGCTCCCATGCATTGGCACCACACTGTCGTCTAACCACTGCACTGCACCTTCTTCTGGAATTTGGTCAGGAAAAGTGGGTTGAAATGTAGACACCATCTCCTTGAACTGCCATCTCTGAACTGTCATTGTGTTCTCTGGACTGTTCTGCGGTGTTTCTACCTATCCTGACCTAGTCTGTCTGTACTCAATAATCCTGGATGTATGAAAAGCATTTTAAATTACGAACCAAAAGAACTGGCTCAAATCCCTGTAGTGAAAGCTATAATCTTCTTTTTCTGAGATTTACAATAATCCATACATTCTGAAAGAGCCTCAAATATGTATATCTACATTATAGTACCTTATACGATAGCTATAACTAATAATTTCTTGACATGATCTCATAATAGCCACTGTCTTAACATACACTTTAAGAATAAAATTATTAAAGGAAAAAAGTTTTCTATACTTTTTACTATAGAATTTGCAGACATGGAAAGAGCCATAGGTTTTTAGCAATTTAAAATAAACAACTTTATCATTCCTTTCCTGCCCTGAATGCTGGCGCTGTTTTAGAATGGCAATGATTCACTAACTTCTCACTAGTCCCGCAATGATAACACAATTGATCTCACTGTTTTGCCCTTTCGTATTTGACTCTCTTTTGCTTTAGCTGGGTTCCAACTGGGCTTCGAAAGTACACTGAATAAAATGTAATAATAATATTGAAAACGGAGGAGGACGAGAGCCTGCAGCGTCTAAGGTCATGGAGGACCAGAAGCTCCTATGGGCCCATGTGGCCCACAGGCGGGCCAGGGTGGAGGGGCTGCAGCACCTGCGGACTGACCTCATCTCCCGTGCTCCCTTCAGTGACCTCTGCACATTTCAGCTGCCCCTGCACCTGTCGCCTGGACTTCAGCCTCAGCTGTCGGTGGGACTCTCTGTCACCCCAGACTGTCCCCCACATATCACATGTTCCTCTTTATCACAACAAAAACAAAGTTGCATATAAAGATGTTCCAATAAAGCACAGTTTAATAAATTGCACTCGAAGAAAAAATAATACTGTAAACTCTTTGTATGCTTGATAAGAATACCCCCACCGTCACCAATTCTGTACTGGGCCCTCTTTTCCAAGGTGAGGCAGGTAATGTGGTGAGCACACTGAACATCAGTTTAATTTACTTCATATACAGATGCTCCTTGACTTACAATGGGGCTACTTCCCCATAAACCCATTTTAAGTTGAAAATATCATAAGTTGAAAATGCATTCAATGCATCTAACCTATTGAACATCATAGCTTAGCCTAGGCAAACTGAAACTGCTCAGGACACTTATATTAGCTTATAGTTGGGCAAAATCATCTAATACGAAGCATATTTTATAATAAAGTATTGAATACCTCATGTAACTTACTGAATACTGTACTTAAAGTGAAAAACAGAATGACTGTATGGGTACTTGAATATGGTTTCTTCACCATCATAAAGTCGAAGTTGAACCATCGTAAGTTGGGGAACATCTGTATTTTGTCCCATTTTTCTCCACTACTCAATTCTCACCTCCAGGGTTTCTTACTTTTTTTTTTTTTTTATAGAAATGTTTATAAAAGGACTCATCTTTTAAGATAATTCTATAGATAATTTCTCAAAAGTGGGTATTTTGAGGATGGTCAAATTACGACATGAGAATGGTTGTCTTGACTCTACTGAACCATGGAGCCAGGAGAGAGAGCAGCGGATCTTCCCAATGAGTCACCTGTGAAGAAATCCACACTGTCAAAGTGCTTGTCCCTAACAAGCAGGGAAAAATGATGAGCAGGGACCCACACAAAAATCAGCCTCAGACAGGGACTGGTCATAGGTTTCTAGCCAAAAACAACTTCTGCAGAGTCAGGAAAAACTGTGTAACACATTCTCAAGATGTATTGTTTGCAGATGTTCCCAAAAGGTGTATTTCCAAGGAAACCCCTAATTTAAAAGAACTTGCAGCCTGAGACTAACAACACTAACCCATACCTGCAAAGAGATAAAAGCCCAGAGAAGAGTTAATAGGTTGCCTCACACATCTCATGCTGGGGCTGATGGGCTCTGCATATTTGAGCTTATTCTCTGAAAATGTCACCAACAATTTTACCATGAACCTTCTGATAGTGCTTATGAATGGTCTATGCATGGGATTTAATTTATCTATTACTAATAAAGGCTCTCTTTGAATTATATACATTTATATATGACCCAGGAGGGAAAACTGGAGATTGTTTCATTGTTCTCAGCAGTCTGAAGCCTAAATCAATACCAACAAACTAATCCCTCACTTTTCAACCTTCCTAGGAGCCAGGAGAAAGAGCTTAAAAATTAAATGCCAGGGCACACACTATTTGCAGAATGACTGATGTTGATAACTCCATATTTCAGATCTTATAGCAGAGAAATCATTCTATGAATTACACTTAGTACTATTCTCAATTCTATTAGAATTTTCCTCAGAGTTCAGCTTAAAGATGAATCCTATGATATCTAGAACCCCAAGAATCATCTAAGCTAACTCTTAATTTATATCCAGAAACTTATCAATTGTTTTATTCAAATGCATAAATATATAGATAAAGGCATTAATGGGAAAAACATTGTGCCCACACCATCATTAAGAAAAATAAAAGGCAAAAATCAAATTGCTAAAAATATTGCAACAAAATGTACAAATTTATGTAAAAAGAGTTCTTGCAAGTCAATAAGAAAAAATATTACTAACCTAATACAAAAATGAGCAAAGAACATGAACTGGGAAATTATAAAAAATACAAATGGCTAACAAATAGGGAGGGGAAAAAGTTTGACCTCAATTGTAATAAAAAGGTCAAATGAACGACTAAAAAAAATTGGATGTCATTTTCATCTCTCAAATTGATAACAAAAAAAAGTTGATAGTATTTAGTTTCATAAAGAACTCAGAGAGATGATATTTTCATCCATTACTGATAACTCTGATGACCCTTCCAGAGTGAGATCTGGTGATGCATAGCAAAAGCCTGAAAAATGTACACACCTTTTGACCTAATAATTCTACATGTAGAAATTCATTCTAATGAAATATCATGGATATCTGTAAAAATTGAATTGCACAGATGTTCTTTGAAACATTTTTACTGAGGAAAAATTAGAAACAACTTAAATATTCAACCACAGACAACTGGTAAAGAGACAGTGGACAAGACGTTGAAAAATATGAAATGGTAGAAAAGAAAGTTTGCTTTGCAACAAGTGGGAGGAAAAAACAAGGTTATGTATACACACAATGCAACCCATGTTTGTCCATATATTGAATATTAAAAACCATACACACTGGCCGGGCGCGGTGGCTCATGCCTGTAATCCTAGCACTCTGGAGGCCAAGGCAGGCGGATCGTTTGAGTTCAGGAGTTCCAGAACAGCCTGAGCAAGAGTGAGATCTCATCTCTACTAAAAAAATAGAAAGAAAGTAGCTAGAAAACTAAAAATACATATATATAAAAAATTAGCCAGGCATGGTGGCGCATGCCTGTAGTCCCAGCTACTCGGGAGGCTGAGGCAGGAGGATTGCTTGAGCCCAGGAGTTTGACTTTGCTGTGAGCTAGGCTGATGCCACGGTACTCTAGCCCAAGCAATAAATAGAGTGAGACTCTGTCTCAAAAAAAAAAACAACAAAAAAAAAACCATACACATCACAATGTTAATAGAGTTATATATAAGTGATAAGATAATGACTAGGTTTTTTTTGTTTGTTTATCTTAGCATTCCAAGGTTTTTTCCCACTTGTTTTTAAAACATGCTAGCTCTAAAGGAATCTAATTTCTGCTATGGCTGGTACAAATACAAAGAGAAGTGAATGCAAAAGTATTTGATAAAATTAAGTTTCCTTCCATATATAAACAAGTGTTACTAATACAGACACAGAAAATCAAGAGCATTAAAAAACACCATGGATGTACACAGTGAATGACATTTCCCCTAATACACACGTTTAATAGACTCATCCTCAAGAATCTTTCTTTTGGATAGAAGTAATTTTTCAGTGTTTAGAGAGAAATGCAAGCATTATAACTCAAGTTATATCTAAGTTAAAGGAGAAGAAAGGATTTTATCTATGTAGTAGTAAATAAAAGAAATGGGAAAATATTCCCATGAGACAGCAAATAAGTATTCAAAAGAACAAGAAAATAATCCATCATTTAGGGAAAGAATCTTCCTGGTGAATAAAATTGGTGTGTGTATGGTGGGGACAGGACCTGACCTACTCTATGAGTGTCACCAGCAAGTTGCTCTGCTATGACAAAGTTCTCCTGGGTGGAAACAGATATCACTTGGGAGAAAAGGAATATTAAAGCACTCTGTATTTTAATGAAGCACCCAACTCATTTGTTTTCACATAAAGTAATTACAAATTTTTCTGATTTTAAAAGCATGCAGCTCAATTATGTAATTGCCTAATAGGCTATGCAGGAGCTGCAGACCTTATCTAGTCTCAAGGGGACATAATTTGAGTTTCTGTGGCTTTGATGATGTATTTACTCAAGAGAAGGGATTGACTCCAGCTGACAGCACAGGGACCCACAGGTAAACATCATTTACATGTGGCTGTTTAATTAGCCATTTATCCAAGAGATCAAAGTAAATATTTCTGAGCTTCATTAGATTCTTAACCAAGTAATTTCTAGTACAGCTTTCTTAAATTTTGAAAATCACTTACTTTTAAGATTTTATCTATAAGAGAAATATTTAACCCAGAGTATTTACTAAATGTGTACATTGTTTCAATACACAGAAAAAACTCAAAGACACTTTATTTTGCTAATGTAAAAGGATGCCAGGGAGACCAAAACAGTTTTAGGATCCACAAAAGCATTTTCTCTAGAAGTTCACAAAGCTTGCCTTACCTGTGTCATTCTGGTACCACTGTTCTTTGGGGCTGTACATTTCTTCAGTTACAACCTAACCATTTGAGAAACTGTTTATTTCCATTTTAAGGATAGATTTTGTCATTAATTTCATTGGTAATTTTTATGATTGTCACTAAAATGAGATCACGATGATTTAAAAAGGAACAAAGACCTATTGGGGAGGCAAAATAGTATTTAATTCAATAGTTATTAGTTAGACAGGCCCTTCACCCTGATTATTCGAAAAATTATGAGTAGATTCGTTGCTTGGGACTTGGAACACATTTTCTAATATAAACAATATGTTTTTTTTAAAAAAATATTAGATAGCAAAGGGCAGCCAACCAACACTTATTTCATCCTTGACATGTGCTTGCAGTGAACAAGCATGGCAATGGACACACTCTAAACCTGGGCTTCTGGTTCTCCCCCTCGTGCTTTCCTTGGAAATTTGCTCCAACTGTTTCCATTTCTGTTCAGCATCTTCAAACTCACTCTCAGAAACAGCTCCTAAGTCAGGCCATGCCAGGGCTCCCTCCTCCACCGTCTCAGTCCCAAACCAAAAATGAAATTTCCTTAGTCACTGCAGAAATCCTATCATAGCCCAGCTCAAAAACCTCCAGGGATTTTTCAAAATCTACTAAACACAATCTCTCTAACCCAGGGCCAGACCTGCACAACATGGCCCTCAGCTACCTCTTGGGGTTTCCTCCTCACCATCCCCAGTCTGGAGCCCACACTTCAGCCACAAGGACAGCTCCATTGCCTGAATATATGTTGGGTTTCTGGTGCATTCTTTGGCTCAAAATAGCCCTTCTTTGTTACCCCTGTCCCCCTCCTCCATTCTTACCCTGTCAAAAGCTTGTCTATCTTTTAAGGGTCACCTCACACACCCCTGTACTCCCTCCAGTATGAAGTCTGTCCTTACTGTTTCTCCACATGGCTTGGCTCCCTCTCCTGAAGGCCTATGTTCTTTGCCATTTTCTTACTGCAGATATCACACTATGGCATACCCCAGGACAGGACCGCAGTTTATTTACCTCTTTCCCTCCAATGGATCTGGGCTGGTACTGGTGTACAGTAAGGGGTCAATATATATTTGCTGAATTGATATGAATGACTGTACAGTATTTTTAAAGTATGAAGTGGAGACAGAAAACCAGAATATTATAAAATGCTTCTAAACTCCTTGGAAAATGTTGTGGGAGATGTTTAGGTCCTAGATACTACCTCTAGGACCTATATCAACATTATGTCAGGATTTGAGATTCCTACACAAAACATTATGCAAAAGGCCTCACAAACTAACCAACCACTTACTACTTTTCTTATCATTTTTTTCAAATATTTTAAATCATTCTTAAGAATATAACTATTTCCTCAAATGAATAACTTATACGCCTTGAAACTTTTTTTTTTTAATTACTAACCTTGCCCTCTGGTCCATGTTTTTGACTGAGACAACTTCAGACAGCTTAGCTACCTACCTCTGCTTTGAGAGAATTATCCTGTTTTTCCGAGGTGGCGACACACTGACCCAAGTGTTCCCTCATTAAGTCTGTGTCTGGTGCTTGTTCAAATCTGTAACACAGAAACAGGAGACACTATGGGTTTGTAGTACTGAGTTACTCATAAAAGATTGCCACATTAAAAAAAAATTTTATTTATTCACATATTTGAGACAGGGTCTTTCTCTGCTACCCAGGCTAGAGTGCAGTGGTATAATCATAGCTTTGTAGCCTCAAACTCCTGGGCTCAAGCAATTCTGCCTTAGCTTTCCAAGTAGCTGGAACTACAGGCACCCACCACTATACTCAGCTAAGTTTTTTTCCTATTTTCTGTAGAGATGGGATCTTGTTATGTTACCTGGGTTGGTCTCAAACTCCTGGCCCCAAGTGATCCTCCTGCCTGGGCCTCCCAAAGTACAGGAATTATAGGTGTGAGCCACCGTGCCCAACCATTTCCCACATTTTTAAAGGCCTCAATCAAGTTAGTAGAAAGTTTATCCAGAAAAGTCTAGAACTTAACATATTCTGGACTAAGGGAATTTTGAATAAAAGTCTCTTTTTTTTTAACTTTAAAAAAATTTTGGCTATGATTTCATTGCTAAGCGAGCATGCTCACTTTTACTGCACACAGAGCTGCCTGGGGAGCAGCAAAATCCAGGTGCCTAGGGCCAGTCCTACAGACTCCAGTGAGATTGGTCTGGGTATGGCCTGGTCAGTGGCATTTTTTAAGGCTGATAGAGTTATTCTAAAGTGCAGACATGGTTTTGGATCATTGCATAGATGGTCAGTCTCCTAAATGTGGTTAAGAGAAATGGACCACATTTTCATTTCAACAATAGTTTTTTTGTTATGCTCTTACTATGATCTACTTACAAACAAACGAAAAAATTAAAACACTGTTAGGAAAGAGTTAAAAAGTAAGCCTATATTGTTGCCCAGACTGTAGTATTTATATACTAAAAGAAACCAAGATTCTTTAATAAAATGCCCTTTTCCAGGTCTGGGGCAAGAAATGTATAAGCCTGGAACATCTTGTTGCACTAGAAAGTAAGGAAGCTCTCAAAGACTACTGAGTGTTAAAAGGACTTGGGGAAGGGGGTATCTTGAAGGAGCTCCCATTGGTCAAAGATGGGACGATTTGAGCACCAAAAGGAATAATAACTGCAATGGACTGAAGCACAGCAAATACATAAAAATTCACAAGTTCACTTAAAAATAAGTAAAATTTTAAAAAAATAATAAAAACCTTTGGATTCAGCCTTGAAAAGGAAGCAAATCCTGTCGCATGCTACAACATAGATGGATCTTGAGGACGTTATGCTAACTGAAATAAGCCAGTTATAAAAAGACAAATACTGTCTGATTCCACTTATATTAAGTATCTAGAGTTGTCAAATTCACAGAGACAGAAAGCAGAATGGTGGTTGCCAGGGCCTGAAGGGAGGCAGAAATGGGGAATTGTTTAATGGGCATAGCCAGAGCTTCAGTTTTATAAGATAAAACTTCCGGAGATCTGTTGAACCACAAAGTGAATATATTTAACACTATTGAACTGTACAGTTCAAAATGGTTAAGACGGTTAATTTTATCTTATTTATTTATTTTACTGCAATTAAGACAAAGTAAAAAAATAAAAAACCTTCAAGGGCTGCTAAGGCAACACTTCAATATTCTGCAAATTGGTAAATAAAGGGACAGAATCAAGTATTTATCCTGCTTTTGTGGTCAAAAAATGTATTTCAGAGTTACTGAGTAGTTGATGAGGGAAGGTTCTTTCAATAAATGTAGAAGAAATGAGCAAATTAGAAAAGTCACCATTTCGTAAGTCCAAAATAATGAATGTATCTACGAAATGATCATAATTCTGTGAAAACTGCATAATGGTAAACTTTTATACTGGAGTCATCAATCTTCCAACATTTGAACCCACAGAGCAGTCTTAATATCGCTAACAATGGGAAAACCAGCATTATGTGCTGTTTGAGGATATGTAGTAAGAAGTACCTGCACCACCTATGACAGCTTCCAGCAAAAATAACTGGCCCGGAACATAATCACATATTTAGATCTAACCACCGGTTTACAGGTAATAAAGGGGAGAGAGGAACTGGTTAAACAATACCACGAGGCTACAACCAGCCAAACTGAGCATGTGAATTCTCCAAGACAAGTGACCCCATTCCTTTAACAAATCAGTGGTATGAGAAAACAGAGAAAGGGAATGTTATAAAATCAAGAGAGACTTAAGAGACATAACCAACTGTAATATGTAGACCTTATTTGGATCCTTCAAATGAAACAAATGTAAAAAGGCATTTATTGAGATAATCAGAGCAAACTGACAATGACTAGGTATTAGATAAACTAAGAATTTTGTTGATTTTTGTTAAATGGGAATATATTAAATCCTTAGGTGTAAGAGATAAAATTATTTGTGAGTGAAATGATATGCTCTTTGTTTTAAACTACTTGAGAAAAAAAAGAGTGACCGAGGGAAAGAGATAAAACAAACAAGACTGGCAGAATGCGGGCAGTTGGATCTGAGAGCATAGGGTTTCAAATGTTTAAAAAATTTCAAAGTAAAAAGTTTAAAAAAGTGTACTAATGTCTGCAACTTACTTTTACATGCATAAAAATTAGAGATGCATGGATGGTGGATGGAGGGACTGATCAGCAGACAACTATGGGAATGCAATAGAATGTTAACAGTAAAATCTGGGTGGTGGCATATGGATGTTCACTACATGGTTCCTTTTACTTTTCTGTATATTTGAAAAATTTCATAATAAAATGTTTGGGAAAACAAGTCACCCTAGGTACAATTCAGAACCTTCTTTAATAAATCTTAATTGTTATAACTTTTGCCTGACCTAACCTTAGTTTTTCCCAAGACTTGAATAAAGTGGGACAAGTCATTGGAATCCTTTAACTTATTTAAAAGCTTCCAAGAATAATTCTAAGGCTTCTGACCAGTTTGACAGAAAGACCCTTCAACAACTTGCCTTTCTTGGTTACTACTGTACCTCAATGATATCATAAAACCACCCAATTTCTTTGTTCTGACTTTTGCATCTCTATTTGGTTTCTCAATAGATTTCTTTACTGGGAAAATGCACTGACCAGTCATCAGTAAATTCTAGCCCATTCAGTAGGTATATTTCTTATAATAAGTAACTGAATTGTGTTTCTGGCTTGAAAATTTAACTAAAATGAATTAAATCAGCTAAATAGTTGTGTAAATCAAATTATCAGAGAACAGTCCCCCTGGTGATTAATACACACGATTTTCTGTAGAGGCAAAGCCAAGGCGAGACTCTGGTTAACACATCAGCCAACTACAACAACCCTTTGGGTCTTGGCAGGAAATAACTAGCTAAGGTTTCCTATAATTATTATACTAATTTCCCACAAAAGGACAAAACTGATTAACTAATTTGCACAAGGTCAAATAGCAAATGAGCTGTCAAAGGAGGCACAGCATCTAGGATTTATGACTTCTAAAGAGCTAAGCCGACCCTTAAAGTACAAAACCAAACTTCCTTGAAGATTTCTTGCAAGAGCCATGGCTGTCCTTGAATGGAGTCTTGCCCATGGATCTACATAAACATATCATTATCAGAAAATCTGCAAAGTGGTACAAAAGATTAAAAATTTTTTTCTCCTTTATTTACCCCACATTGGAAAATTTATAACATTGATGCCACATTAGAAGAAACAATGTTTGATGTCAGTTAATTTATATACTCATTTAATTAAAAAGGTAATAAAAGAATATACTTTAAATTGTCTATAATTAATTTCATATACTTGAAATGGCTTCTGATCAGAGAACTGCAATTTAAACAAATGTGTCAGCATTTCCTAACTTTAAATACAAATTAATAAACATCCTGCATTTTACTCTGAACATAGGCACAATAAAACAGAGGTTTTTACATACTGTAACCCAAGCAGTATAAAGCTGATTTAATTTTTCAGCACGAGTTTGAGAACACAATTGAGTAATCTGAATGTAGCCACTAATAAGAGACGACTATTTGTACCTGGAAAAAAATAAATAATGGGTAATCTCATTATTTTTTTCATATAAAACTATTAAGTAAATATTTTTATGTTAAAATATTTTCCAGAATAATGAGCACAATTTTTTATCCCTTATGCCAAATGACACGAATTATATTTTAATAATTCACAACAATATAAAATAATAACTTGGTCCTCCACCTTTCACACGAAGGTCTTTGAACACTTAATCTTTGACATAACATAAATCAACAATGATGACAGGAGTGGTTTTGTTCTTTTTTTTCCCCTGAAGATGCTTCATTTGGTGAGCAGGAATTCAAAACTTTTCACATTATCTCTAGAGTATGCTATGGGGCAGGTGTCCCATTTTACAGATCAGATTAAAAAAATACACGTGACCGCCATGGTTTGGTCAGAGGCATAGGCGGGGCTGCTGCCACACCAAACGTGGCTCTGTTTAGCAGGCTTTAAGGATTTCGTAACCTGTTGGAGCCTTTCCACCATTAAGGATTCCATAACCTGTTGGAGCCTTTCTACCCTGTCTGGCTTAGAATTCTAAGTAATGACATCAAAGTCATTACTATTAAAGAACAAGAGTAGATAATTCTCTACAAATCGGTGTTTCTGGAATGATTTATCAAATTGGTTAGGTGACTGCTTGGGTCCAGGGAAAGATCACACAGCAGGAATATTTCACTTAGAGGAGTTCCCAGCAAAAACTCCTGAGTGTTGAGGGGCGCAGCAGGTAGCCAGAGCAAGGAAGGGTAGGGGGGAGCCTGGGGATTAAAATCGGCTAGAAACAATCTGTATTTAAGGACCTGATTACTTGTCTCTCAAAGACTGCAAACACTTGCACTGTTTCCAAGGCTAGAGAGTGAAGCAGTGACAATCAGTGTGCATTCAACAGCATTCCCAGTCACAACATACATGACAATTCCAACTGTAACAATGTAACACTGATAGTACAAAACCTTTCTGACAACTTTATCTGGCTTTAAAATATGATTGTGGTAAAGAAACAGTCTTGAAGCCTCCAGATATTAATTTTAAAATTTATATTGGTCATAAAGAAGGATCATTTCTTACGGAAGGCTGATTTACATATAACTGTAGATCAATAGTCATGTAAAACATAATCTTTCATAATGGAAATCAATGCACTATTATGAATGGTGAGAAACTCTTAACAATGCTTACTCTAGTAGATGCAGACAACATAGCTTATTACCCACAATCACAATTTGGCAGCCTAGGTTAAGAGAGTCACACAATGAATCATTTAGTCTAACAAGTCAGTATGCACAGAAAACTATAAATGCATACATGCTTTCCATGCCACATATCTCATCTGTGGTTTATGCTAAATAGTATATAAACACATATAAAAGGCAGTGAGAAAGAAACAGAAGGTTGGTTAAAGAGCCTTGCAACACGTAATCACCAAACGACCTATAGAGCTCAGGAAGACTCTTCCCAAGCCAGCTTTTTCCACCACCTTGTAAAGGAGTATTTTAAGACTGTGGTTTTTATCTTGCATAATAAAAAATGTGAATGAGTGTTCTTGCATTGCCGTTTACTGCCTTAGATTGGAAAGCTACTGACTGGGAAGGTCATTTCCAGCATTTTCCATAGATCGAGATCACTACTGGAGAAGGTAATGTAAAATGGAACCACTTCATCTGGTGCAGTTTTCCTGTGACAAAGTCCATTTAAAAACTATTGTCCTGACTTCTACCCATCCCTTGACCTTGATGGAATCCAGTATGTACTAGATTTAGGCTGAATTCTACTCTAAAGAAAATGTTATCCTCCTTATTTATATCATTAACATAAGACAGCCTAAGGGCACATGAAATGTTGGGAAGAGGGCCTTAAATGTAAGCTAAGCAGACCCAAAGCCACCCGCTCAGCCTGACAGGGTCCTCTTTGATGGGCTTTCACTGCCATGTATCTACTGATCACTCCTGATGTATTTTAGTAAGAGGATTGCAACTTTGTGATCCTTTTGATTTTGAAGCATTTGGGAACAAGAATGGCCATCCCACCAAAAGAGCAATTTCACACCAGTAATACCTAACTTGCTTTTCATTGTTGTGGCCCCCAGGTAAGTGTCTTGGGAGCTGGTTGAAGGACAGCTATTTTGCAAGCTTCAAGGTCTTCTTTTAGAATGTCACTGTGATTACAGAGCCTATAAAATAAAACAGGTGCTGCAGGAGGTGCTTATTTAAGCACAGACCATCAGCTTCTAGAATCTATCGTGGTTCCTTGTGGTTTACTGAAATATATCTGTAATATAATCTAGACATTAAAATGCAGCAACTACACTGTCTCTTGACAAAGATAAAACGGGGCAGTTTGAAAAACTTGTTTGTGTATATGCAGTAGTTTTAAATCTATCAGAGGAAGTAACTTTTAACCCTTTGTAGACTTTAATGATGTTCAAATCCACAGCGGGACAATCTTATTCCACATTCCACCTGACTGATAGGTATGCTAGATAATCTTAACAGCAGAAAAGGCTAATTTTATATTGTCAATCATAACAAAGTTAGATCTCTACAACTCATATGAGATTTACTTAAATTGTCACTGCTAAGAAATTGAAAACTTCTGGCTGAAGTATAGGTTACGTCCCCTATTTCTGAATGTAGAAAAATAACTATTATTTTTCCATTCAGATCCCATTGCAGTAAAATTTTCTTTATTCTTAGTAAGAAGAGGAAGGCACAGAAAGAGGGATTTATTCCTCATTATCTATTTCTAGTCTATTGAGTAAGTGGTAGAGTCTAACACTTTGGCCACTGTTTTAGGTTGGGTCTGTCATTACATTACAGTAGCCTCCAAAAAGATTGGTTAGTTACTACCTTTTAAAAAATGTCTATTTTGGGGAAGCATGATTCTAAAAGCCATGGGAGAAAATATCAAAGACAAAACAGTGTTTCTATTTTAAAGGAGCTAATCACATTTGAAGTTGGGAATATTCAACACATACCTCAAAAACAACAAGGAAGGTTTACAAAGCAACTTGTAAAGCAACATGTTAATTTGCAAAGTATTACTAATTTGCAATTAGACTACAGTTGGTTAAGTTACTGGACCTATTTGATGGCCATGTACCTGATATCACAAGGCTGAAGGAGACGTGATCTGTCTACTAGAGGCTGAGTGAAAAGTGCTGGCTCAGGCCCAACCCTACTCTGAAGCAGATCTTTATGCTGAGAAGGAAATATTAATGGGCCCACTAGATTCAAGTGCTATTCTTGAAGTGCTTACTCTCAACCACACTGTTGGTCCTCCAGCTTGTTGTCAAGTCCCAAGCTTCTGTCTGAACTCTAACCCTGGATTCTTAGTCCTTGTGGGCCAGAACCAGTGTTGTGTCTTCACTCCTGAGCTCTGCTGCCCCAAACCTTCCTGACTCCATGCCTATCTGACTTATAGTACCTATGAATACTAGGTATTTTTTGCCTAAGCAAAATCTGGATCCTAATCCTTCCTGGAAGCCTATATCTTGTGGCCACTCAATTCCCAGAATAACACCCTCCCTTAAGAGGTCCGACCAGTGGTGAGCCAGTCTCAGAGCAGCAACAGATGGCGTGTAATCAATGGTAGGATGTACATACGGGGTAGGTCAGCAGACAGGAATGATGAAGCAGTAAAGAGACAAAGAGATCACTGGGGTCCCACAGGTTTGACTAAGGAGGAGGAACTTCAGGAACTTCAGGCAGGTTTTGGGCAGGGGGGGGGATGACATTTAAAGCTAAAGAATGGCACAGGCAAAGGTGATAGGGAATGGCAGGGTTAAGAGGGGTGTGCGGACCAGCAAGGGAGACAAGTCTGGCTGGGTGGGGGTTGCTGCTAGTGATGACAGGATAATAACTGGGAATTAAATTACTACGAAACTTTGGAAAGAATGGAGCAATAAACGCATGGATTTCTAAGCCATTGCTGGTTTCTTGAAAGCAGTGTTTTCGAGATGGTTAGCCTGGCAGTTCCCGCAAGGAGTTGGTGAAGAGAGAGACCTGAGGCCCTGAGACTGGTCAGGAGACTGACCTTGTGCCCTAGGTGGCAGAGGAAGAGCAGGGGGCGAAAAACAGTCCCTCACCACTCAGCTGGGGAGGCACTCAAGTGCCTACAGGGAAGGTAATGAGACCTTCCCGGGCTGGTGGTGGGGTGGGGCTACAAAGAGCTCGGGCCAGTCACCCTCAGTTCCCACTGTGGAATATGTGCCCCAGTGAGGCTAGATCTTCCCAGGTTTTAAGAGATGCCGGAAATTCACAATTGCAAGTTTTATTTTTATGTGACATGACAACTCCCAACATTTAAACTGTGGTGACTAATTCAAAAGAGGGTTACACACTGTACTGGACAGACAGAACCCATCTGCAGCCCACAGCTGGGCTTCAGGCCACTGGCTTGTGATCTCCAACTCACACTGCCTTTAGTCTCACTTTCCGAACCAGGTTGTAAGCCCAGAGCAAGGACCATGGCTTAATGATTCTGTACATCCTCTAAAATGCTAGTACTGTGCAACAGTGAAAACTGCCTGACACTCAATAATGCCGTAGAGTGCGGGCTGGGAGTGTTGTAGTGGGAGCAGCCTGCCTCCTCCATGGGGAGGCATATTTTATCTCTGCCATCCTTAAGAATGGTAATAAGAGAAGGCACATTTACTTTTAGTGATCTTATTACTGTTTTAAAATTCTCCACAGAAAATGTAGCCCCTTATTACCTGCATCTGCATTCCCCCTACACCCCTGGACTATTGCTATGCCATGCTAGTGCTCAGTAACACTTGAATGTCCTGCCAGGACAAATGCCAGCTAGCCTTTGTGCTTTGCCAAGCTGATCAATCCAAATGTCAGGCTTACTTAGACTAGCTCATCTCATCTCCTCTAGAAGCTTCCCCGACTACCCCACTCATAGGGGTCTTTCTTATCCTTGAATTCCTTTAACACAATACAGATGGCAGCCTACCTTATACTGTTCTGTAGTTAGGCCATGTCTGTCTAGTCTTCTCAACAAGACCAAAAGCTTGGTGAGAACAGCAACTGAACTTCTGAATTTTCATTTTGCTTTAAATTTCTCACAGCTCTCCTCACAATGCTGAACACATAATTTAATGATACTATGTGCTGAATGACAGGCCCAGATTTAAATTGAGATAACAGAAATTCATATGACATACCTATTTTCACAATATTTTTTTATGGTTGTTGTTATACCTGTCCAGGACTTTCTATATCTTTGGCATTGGGTGATCAATAAGATGGCCACGAGCACTGTCTGCACAGTTTATCATCTACTCTAGATTAACTCCCAACTTTCTCTGGCTAAAAGATGAGCTGGTCTGTGCTGAGGTTTTCTAACAGTACCCTTCCCACACAGTATCAGACTTCAGTTTATAAAATACTCATCAGTTCTTTTGCTGAAACTAATTTTACTAAAGAATTCAAACACTGCATGCAGTTAAACATTAAAGACTGTGTTATAAAAATACTGTAATTATTTTAGAACTCAAAACCTCAATTTCTTTCATTTTTTTTTTTTTTTTTTTGAGATACAGTCTTACTCTGTTCCATGGGCAGGTGAGTGCCGTGGCGTCAGCCTCACTCCCAGCAACCTCAAACTCCTGGGCTCAAGCGATCCTCCTGCCTCAGCCTTCCGAGCAGCTGGGACTACAGGTGCACACCATGACATCCAACTAATTTTTCTATTTTTAGTAGAGATGGGATCTTGCTCTTGCTCTGGTCTCGAACTTCAGAGCTCAAGGGATCCTCCCACCTAGGCCTCCCAAACTGTTAGGATTTCAGGCGTGAGCCACCACGCCCAGCCCTTTTTTTTAAAAAAAATTATTATTTTTTTGCTTACTCAGTCATCTATTCTTTCATCTTCTATGTGTATTTCTACCAAAATAATTCCTGCTGTAAGGGCAGTGGCCTGAGGAACCCATGTCAATTCTTTCCTGGGAATGTGTGGACCAACACACTAGCTCTACCACCACCCTGTTCTTTGTCTGTAAGGTAGTCAAAGCTGTCAAATGACAAGCAACCCCCAGAAACATTAATGGCACTTTATGGAGAGTTTTTTTTTGTTTTTGTCTTTTATCCAACAACAGTTAAAGCATATAATAAATTTTAAAAATTGTTGGCCAAATTCAAAATAATTGCTTTCTAGCTTCATTTTCATCTTTCGGTTACACAGAATTTAGGTGATAATTTACAAGAAAACAACTCCACTCCAGGCTATTATGAACACTCAAATTAAGGTACAGCTTTTTTTTAAAGTAAGGAAGAGAGAAAAGGTGCTATGCTTTTTCTTTCAGTATTGTAAACTGATGATTACTTCTTAGCAAAAATAACCTTGTATGAGGGATACAGGAAATAAACTTTTCCTTAACCCTACCAGATAACTTTTACGTATTCCTGTGAGTCTTGTCTTTTGGGGGACTACATGTATATTTCAGTTGTAGCATAACAGCCTTGACTTGCAGGTTTTATTTTCTCTAGGGAACAGCCATCTCAAAATGGTGTGGTAATCACTTATCAAAAATCTGATATCCCAAAATATGGCACTTTGAAATGCTGGACTGACAAAGCAGCCTCAAGGTCTCTCTGACCTTCCCTCTACCTCACCCCTAAACCTCTGTCTCTCCCGAAACAGAGGACACAGTCCTCTAAAGTTCCCTTATCTGCCTAAACTCTGGACCTGTCAAAGAAGAAAATGGTTCCTTCCCTGATTTTCATTAACTTAACTCATATTGCAGGAAGAAAGACTGAAGTCTGTCAACACACATGGACAGAATTTTGTCACAACTGTCTGCTCTGCAGGCTCAAAAGACTTTGCCCTAGGTCATTGTATGTTCTCAAAATCCATTCATTTTCCCCTAAAAATCATTTACTATCCTCCAAATTGCCACATTTTCCCCATTTCCCCTCCCTTCTGAAGAAGAATAAATAAGCATCTGTACCCCACTGGGTTACTGGGCAATCATTCTGCAATTCCCCTGTGCTATATATGTTAAAAATAAATTTTGTTTGTTTTTTCTCCTATTAATCTATCTTTCCTCAGTTGATTTTTCAGCACATCTTCAGAGGGCAAAGGGAAGTCTTCCATTCGTCTCTACACTTACAAATTACATAATATGATGTTACTTTAAAAAGGTTTTAGACAATATTTTTACCGTATTTTTAATGCGACTGAAAAATCACGGAACACTGTAGTTGGTCACAACCAGAACAAAGTTTTACAGAAGGAAATTTTATTTCAAAATGAGCAACAATAAAAGGCACTGTTTGGAGAGGTGGTCCACAAGTGATGAACATGTAATTTAGGAATAGCTCATACCTATAAGTGGCAAGTGGCAAGGGAAAGTGGCAAGGCGACCAATCTTTTTTTCCAATGCCAGTGCCACAAAAAAAATGGCTGGGAAACTCAACTTGCTCCTACTCACTGGTTTGACCCAATCTCCCTTCCTGGTCCTGCTCCTTGGAGCCCTGGCTTTCCTTACTCCAATCCCCATGTTCTCCCCACATCCCAGTCCTGCCCTCCAGCAGGAGCTAGGGCTGGTCTCAACAACAAGGGAGAGTTTGGAGGTGGAAAAAACTAGAATATTCTTCAAAGGGGAGCTCCAGTTTTCTCACACAAAATTCCTTTTACTTGTAGCAGTCTGTGGTGTGTGTACTCTCTCTCTCTCTCTTTTTTAATAAATGAAAAAATTAAAGAAACAAGACAAACTTTTTGGTCAAACTCATATACTAAAAATTTTTTTGCAGGTGCAAATCAACTAAGCTAAATTCTTTTCTGAATGCTTTTATCCCCTTTGTTCTCTGTTGGCACATGTACACAGACACATAGAAGCAAAATGAGCAAGCTTCCTTATTTCATATTATTTTAACTTTTAAATCATAATGATTTCTTTAGTCTCTGTGAGGCTGAACTAACAGATCTAGCACTGTCTCAAAATTATTGAAAGTAAAAAAGAAAAACAAAAATCTAGTTGTGGTTGCTTTCTTGGAACCCCAAAGACTTTGCCTTGGCCCACCTCTCCTGGAATGCCTGGCCACTATGCTTTACCTCCAGAGGTTCAAAACAACAAGATGCTGTTATTATTTCCTGGGGATCCCCTCAAATACCCTTCAGTCCAGTGCATTCAATTCCCTTAACATTTCTAAAAAGGGTGATATTTATTCATAAACAGTTGTATCTACCTTCTTTTTGCCTGGCACACTAATTATATGGAAAACTTGTAGACTGCAGAGTCCTTTCAAATGATATTTACCATCCTGACCACTCTCAGCAACCAATATAATTCTTTTTACTCCATGTACAATATTGCTAATTTCTGTGGCTGGCATAGTGCCTGGTAGGGATACTTAATAAATATTTGTTGAATAAATGAACAAATACTTTATGTTAGAAAAACTGGTAGAATTCATTGGTGATGAAGTGGTCATTAAAACATTATCCCAAACTTTCTGTTTCCGTTCCAACCTCTGTCAATTTCCATCCATTTAATACAGTGTAATACCCTCTCTTCCCTCACACTCCTGACCAGCTAGTTTCCCTCCCTGTCCCTCACCCCGACCCCAAGCTCACTATCTTATAATTAGAACTCACTCAGGCCAATGCTGGGCATCTGAAACTCTGACATGTAGTTCCAGCTTTACACTAGCGAAAAGACAATTTCATCTATTGTCTATAGATAGGGCAATTTTGAATATAAAAAGGCTTTGATCTTTAAACTAAGAACATATAGTCTGGAGAGAAAAGATTACTTTTAAAACTATCACTTTATCAAGTTCTGGTCTGGTTTTTTATATTTAATTCCCAAGGAAATTTGCTGATTAAAATCAACATTTAAAATCCTCCTAAGACCCATGAAGCTTCTTGCTTTACCTAGACATAACAGAATGCTTCTATGTAGCAAACACTTAAGGACCACAACTGCTACAAAATATAACTAATGAACCAAAGCAGACTGTTTTTGACAGTCAAAACCGGTTATCCAAAGCAATTTAGCACCATCACCAATAAGAAAAAACTAGTGACTCTCCCATCCACAGGTACACAAATACTACTGAGAACCACAGAGAAGTCCGTAGAAGCTCTACCTCCATAAGGATGCAAATTAAGATTTAAACAGTGTTAACAATGGGCTAGAGCTAATCCTTTTACAGAGGTGTAAATGGCTATTCAGAACTGAATTCCGGGCTGTTAGCTTTTGTTAAGTAGCATTACAGACAAATTTCACCCAAGAGCAATGCCCAGACACCAACTCTGAGGATTACTCACATAGTTTAATAAAGCCAGTGCAATTTGATATCAAATTTCCTGGCCATAAATCCAAGCATGTAAATATAAAACACATCAAGACCCTGGGAAAATAAACTGGAAGCGACTATCTCAAGCCAGACACCCAATGGCTGGAACAGCTGTCTGCGAGGCCACAGTGAAGTTTGTATGTGGGGTTTTGTTTGCCACACAAAAGTTGTAGAAAGGACAAACACATACATAGTTAAACAGTATTTTTCTTTTAAAGGGTTGTCTTACAAAACCTATGTTTTGGTGGATACATCAGTCTCCATTGTGCAGCCCCCTGGGTGGTCCCTTCCAGGGGGCCACTTGAAGGGAGCACAATGCCAAAAAGGAGGGAAGGAGGGGACAGCGACACAAAGGGCAACAGAGCGAGGCAGGCTGCAGACCAGGGGTCAGCAAACAACGCTCCTTCTCTTTACCCGGGAAACAAGGGCTCCTTCTCTTTACCTGGAAACAGTGTGATTAAGCTGACAGCTTGAATTATGGGCTACATTTTGTAGGGTACCGTCCGTCTGCACTAAGGTCCTCTTCATTGTAGCACAGGCTGCACAAGCAAAACCCCTGCCTTCCCTCCTCTTGCCCACCCCCCACTTTGCCCTCCAAACAGACCTCATCATTCTGTTCCACTTTAATTCTTAGAACTAGCCCCCTCCCGTACCACTTTTTTTTTTTAAGTTTCTTAATGAGGAGCTAGAAGGCCTGGGAGAATTTATAATAGGTGTTTCTCTCTACCCTTAAACAGAGATAACCAGCCTGAACCCATCACCCATTTTTAGCAGCCAAGAATCATTAGGAATGGCTGCAGACGTCCTTTTTGAAATGAATAAGTGTTCTTAGTCCACTCTCTCTGATAACTCTATGGATCTCAAACTTTACACACAGGTTGACAAAAATCCTCCTGACTGGATGGTTGAAGATTGGAAAAATTTACTCTTGCTTTCCTCAGTTTCTTTTAAACCAGCATTGGTAGAGGGATGGAGTCTTTAGGGTGCTGGCTGAGCTCTCCAATCTGAGATGTATAAATGGATCTCTAGGACTTACAGAGCCAGTCACCTAATGTGACCTTGCTTTAAATATTTGCTTTAAAAAAAGAATGTGGAGGGTGTAGGGCAGAAAGGGGGTGATCCCTTTCCTCCCCATCTAAGAGTCATGGCCAACACCCCTGATAGGTTAATAAGAGAAAAGCATAATGAATTTATTTGGTCATAGTTTTCCATGACATGGGAGCCTTTAGACTGAAGACTCAAACACACAGGGAAAACTATCCATTTTTATGCTTAGGTTCAGTGAAGAATGCACAGCCACGAAGAACTGTGACTGGACTAAACGGGTATGATCTAATGCTAATAGACTGAATGGGGAAACTCAGCAAGCTCTGTCCACATTCTTCTTGGCCTCTCTGTGCAGCATTCCTTCCTCCCTGGTATAGGGCAAGATCCTTTCTGGAACGGGAGGTCTTACAACCTGCAATCAAACAGGACAGTTTAGGGAATTTCTTTTCTTTTTTTTTTAGACAGCGTCTCACTCTGTTGCCTGGGCTAGAGTGCTGTGGTGTCAGCCTAGTCACAGCAATGTCAAACTCCTGGGCTCAAGCAATCCTCCTGCCTCAGCCTCCCGAGTAGCTGGGACTACAGGCATGCGCCACCATGCCTGGCTAATTTTTTATATATATATTTTTAGTTGTCCAACTAATTTCTTTCTATGTTTTTAGTAGAGATGGGGTCCCGCTCTTGCTCAGGCTGGTCTCGAACTCCTGAGCTCAAACAACCGCCCGCCTAGGCCTCCCAGAGTGCTAGGATTACAGGCGTGAGCCACCGTAACCAGCCTAGAGAATTTCTTTATGGTCAATTCTTACACAGAAATGCAGAGGAAAGTTAGACTAATATTTTTAGGTTTTATGGCCGGCTTTGGGGAAAAGGGATTCTGTTTCATGACATGCTTTAGCGAAGAGGAATTCTAGTTTCAATGGCTTGCCTCAGGGAAGAATGAGGTTGAAAGACAGGAGGGCAGCAGAAGATCAGAGAGAAACTTTAATTCTGAGGTCTCTACTTTGGGATATCATCTTCTGAGCCCCAACAATGGTCTTATTATCAAACAACTTATATCTTCCCCAAACCTAATACAATCAAGCCCTGTATTATGGAAAAGTTTTAAAATAAATACTATGAACATATTAATATTTTTATTTATTAGACATTACTATAATCAATTCTATAATTAAACTCTAGAGGGTGCTTATGGTAAAAAGGCACCCAATATTGTCAATGAAGAATTATTGCTGGGCTTAATGGCTAATGTAGGATCATAAAACAAAACATCAGACTTTGCTATGTTGTTAACATGTCTATCTCTCTCTATACAAACACACACATGTATGTGAGTATGTAAGAGAGGAGACAAGGAGACTCAGACTGGGCTGATAAGGGTTACACTACATGAGCATATCCAGGGAGAAGGGAAAACAGAGGGCATGACAGAATGGTGGACAGGCTTACTTAGGGCTCAGGCAACATTCGGATCCTGAAATAAGTTGCCATGTCACTTCTCCAGGATAAGTGAGACTCCACAGAGGCCAATTAAGTCTCATGAATGGGAATGGGGTCCAGTGCAGAGTCATCCTCCACTGACCAGGTGCTCAGATGAGGAGGACGGCTTCCTTCCTGGGTTCTGAGTCTGTTCCAGGTCTACCTCCATGATGACATTGAAATAGGAGTAGCAATACCCTAGGAAGGCTGAATGCTTGATTATTAACATTTGCCCCCTGTTGTATGTACAGGTCTACGGTCTGTTAGGAACTGGGCTGCACAGTGGGAGTTGAGTGGAGGGTAAGCAAGCAAAGCTTCATCTGTACTTACAGCCGCTCCCCATCGCTTGCATCACCGCCTGAGCTGCCCACAACACCCTTCCTCCCTGGTCTGTGGAAAAAATGTCTTCGACAAAACCTGTCCCTGGTACCAAAAAGGTTAGGGACCGCTGCTTTAGAGGATCAATACAGGTTGAGTTTTGGGATTCTAATTTTTTTGGATTTTGAAATATGAGCATCCCAAATTCAAAAACCCCAAATCTGAAATGCTCCAATGAACACTTCTTTTGAGGGTCATGTTGGCTTCAGGTTTTGGAGCATTTTGGATTTTTAGATTTGGGATGCTTAACCTATACTATATCAAACTGAAGAAGCTGAATCAATTTATTATTCAAATGCTCATTTGCCTATGAAGCTAAGCATGAGCCAAAGACAAAAAGAAGAAATAAGAAACAAGAAAGTGAACAAGAACAAATTATCATTATGAATGAATAAATGGATTAATTGTGGAAAGAAAGTAGGCAGGATGCAAGCAAGAAAACAACAAAAGCTAACTGGCTCTCCTAGGTAGACCCTGGAACCAGGTGAAAAGCCTTCTCTTGTCAGTGTTAAGAGTTCAGGGGATGTCAGATAAGCGTATCCCAATTCTGGGTAAGTACATTTTTCAAAACAGTAGAAACCAATTCCAAGTGTGTTCACAATTACAGATGTAATAATGCTCCTGCAACAACCATGCCCAGTACACGTCCACATGATGTGTAACACAGCTGACCATCAGTCCCATGGGCCAAAACTGGAAATTTTATTAGGGTTTCAGTTGTCCTGGAAAGCAGTGCTTTTCAATGTTTAAGGTGGCAGAACACCTGAAATTCACAGAACTTTTTGAAATGAAGTATTTTATATATTCCATTCAGACAATGAATGTATGTACACAATACAACAGTCAAACCACTAGCACGTTTGCCCACGATTAAAAAATCTGTCAAAGCTAACAAGATCAGCTGTTTCCACACTTTTCATTATTTTTCATTTGGTACTCTCATTCATTTTATTTTCCTCTAGTAGACAAGCTACAGCAGGTACCAAAGTTTTAGTAGAACAATTTTGAGAAAGTTCTCAAAATCACAAAGATTCATTTTCCTATGAACTTGGAAAAGACCACTTAATTGTAGAATAATTCTATTGAAATATATCTGAGAATCACTGCAGTAAACAAACCCAAATCTACCATTGTTTTCAGCGGATTCAAATACATTTCTAGTCCATCAAAATGACAAGCAAATGAAAATAAATTTACCCTGAACAAAGGAAAATAGTCAGAAAAAAAGTTAAAAAACTAGTCGAAAGCCATAAAAGACGGGATTCAGAATTACTCCTCACATGTCCCTTGCAGGTTAAGGTAATACTCTAAGTCTCCCAACCCAAACTCAAAATAGTGAGATTCGGTAGAAAAGTACAGAAAACATAAGAGGGTCTCACTTTTTGCTTAACTTTTGAGTGTCAGATTGTCTTATTCACTTGGCCTATCTGCACAGCCTTCCCCCTCACTCAAGGGAAGCTTTCCCACTCAGTCATCAAGCTTGAATGTTCTTCAAATCACACTTTAAAATGAATTTGGTTTTTCCAGAAGCCAGTCACCAGTAGCTCAGACTGTTTTTCACGGGTGAGAACCATGAGTTAAAGAGCATTAAAGAGAAGATATGCCATGAGGAACTGAAGCAGGAGGAATAAAATAAGCAACAAAAGGGAGCAGTGAAGGCAGGGATGCAGAGGATGTTTGGGGGTTTGTCGACTGGCAACAGGGAACAGATCCCAATTTGCTCTGATGATCCACACTCCCCTATCCTAACCCATACACCTTGGGTGGGGCTGAAGGTGAAGCACAGAGTCTAGGTATAAGCTAATGGTACTCTCCCCTTGCTACACTGATTATGCAGGGGGGTGGGCACGTGATATGGTCAGAGCCAGTGAGAGATTTTGATTGAGCGAGCCAGGACAAAGGCCTCTAGCTGCTGGGCCTGAGAATTGAGCCAAGCCAGAGGGAATGGAGCCAACAGAAAGAAAGGAGTCAGAGCTCACTGGCACCAACTGAGCCCCAGGAAGGCTAGCCTGGAGACTATCCATCTGGGCTACACTGACATGCACCACTAAAGTCCCCTTTGACTTAAATCAGTTTAAATTGGATCCTCTGTTACCACAGAAAGAGTCCTAATGGATTCAAAGAGAAAATCAATTTTAAAAAGAGGTGACGCAGGCAATAATATCCAGTAATTTACTGCTTCAGTATCAGTTTTATTTTTATTGTAAGCATGCTAAGCCTTTGATTATAAAATATAAAATACTTGGTACAGCTGAAGAATATTTACCATATATGTAAAAAGGAATGGTCATTAAAAGCATCCCCATAACAGAAAAATTTCCAAGGTCATCAATGAAAGCTGTGGAGCTAGCCATGCAGCCAAAGGTGCTCTTGCCACCACAAGGCAAGCACCACAGAGCCGCAGTACATGGTTTTTAAGCTTTGGCATTCAGGATATTTTTTGTTTTAAAAAAATCTTTATTGAGATATAATTCACATATAAAATTCACCAATTTGAAGAGTACACTTCAATGCAACCATCACGCAACCTAATTTTAGAACATTTCCAAAAGACAGTTTGAGGGGTTGTTTTACTTTGATTTTTTTTTCTGATTATAAAACTAATACTTATTCATTATAGAAAATTTGTATGTGGCATTCTCATTTTAAGCCACCAGTGTCACAGGTCAAAAATCTTGCTGGGGTTGAGTTCTGCCTCTAGACCCAGGTCCTTTGGCTGTTCCCTGTACCTACAAACTCTTCTTTTGACCAAATCCAGCAACACTGTGGTTGCCTACTTAATGTCCATCTCCCTTCTTCCTTTTTGCGGAATCCCAATTTTGTTCATTAATCAAACTCCCCCTCATGTAATTCTGGGGTGATAACCCCTTTTCTGATTCTGGAGTAGATCATGATTAGTCTAAGCCAGGGGTGACCAAATTCAGCCATAGTCTGCTTTTGTCAGCCCTTGAACTAAGATTTAAAGAGAGAAAGAAGGTAGGGCACGGGGAAGAGGAGAGAAGACTAAAATATGTACTATTCGGCCTTTTATAGAAAAGGTTTTCATACTCTATGCTAATTATAATAACTCTTGCAAATAATTAGCTTAGGATGGACCTGTGACCAAATTTGTCAATGAGATGTGAGGGCAGTCTAATGAAGGCTTTCCTTGCTCCTAATAGAGACCTAAGAAGAGAGGGTCTCTTTTATCTTTGGAAGATGTACTGTCTAGATGAGGCCCTTGGCACTTATATTAGTCTGCCTGAGAGCACTAAAACAAAATACCATAGACTAGGTGGCTTAAACAACCAAATTTTATGTCTCACAGTTTTGGTGGCTGGGAAGTTCAAGATCAAGGTGCTGGCCCATATAGTTCCTGGTGAGGGCTCACTTCCTGGCTTGTAGACAGCCACCTTCTCAGTGTCCTCAAATGATGGAAGAGAGGAAGAGCTCTCTTGTGTCTCTTCTTCTAAGGGCATTTAATTCCATCATGAGGGTCCCACCCTCACAAGCTCAACTAACCTGAATTACCTCCCAAAGGTTCCATCTCCAAATACCATCACACTGTAAGTTAAGCCTTAAATATATGAATTTGGCAGGGGACACAAACATTGAGTTCATAATAGCAGTGTTATTGCTAATTTGCTCCTGGCCTCAGGAAGATGTCTGTATTGAGGATGTCAAAACAGGGAAATGGAAAGGATCTGGGTCTTAGATGAAAAAAGTGGAGGGTAGTACCAGCCAATCCAGGGCCTACTCTGCCTCTGGACCTCCAGAAATGAGACATAACAAGAAATGTGCCTAAAGTAGTAAGTATTCCTGTTATTTGTAGCCAACAGCATCCTGATACATCAAGAAAATTAATAGTTAAATGTTTAACAAGGCCCAAAAGCTAAGTCTGAAAAAAGAACTCTGAGGCTGGATATAGTGGCTCATTTCTGTAATCCTAGTACTTTGGGAGGCTGAGGTAGGAGGATCTCTTGAGGCCAGGAATTCGAGACCAGCCTGGGCAACAAAGAGACACCCCATCTCTCCAAAAAATAAAAAAATTATCTGGGTGTGGTGGTGCACACTTGTAGTCCCAGCTACTTGAGAGGCTAAGGCAGGAGGATTGCTCAAGCCCAGGAGTTTGAAGTTGCAGTGAGCTATGATGATGCCACTGTACTCTAGCTGGAGCAACACAGTGAGATCATGTCTCAAAAAAGAAAAAAGAGGAAAGAACTCTGATGGCTTTTCTGTAATTCCAATGTATATTTCACTGGAAAGAATTTAAAGAGGTATCTTAAAACCTTAAAAATGTGCATCCTGCCCTGTCCTCCTCTCCCCCTAACATGTTTTCTCTTTGTCTTTTTTAAAAATATGAGCTAACAGCACATGCTTGCCCCTGGTGTAGCAGGGCCAGCATGAAGCAGGACCAGGTGGCGGCTTATGTGCTAGAACTGAACAGATGAGGAAAAGACCTGTACAGACCCTGAATGTATCCCTTTGGCCTGCAGTGGTGCTATATACTGGTTGGAGTAACCAACAGTTCCCAGACATGGGCCATGCTGGCTTGTCTCCAGGCCTTTGGACACATTGCAGCCCTCCCCAAAAATCTAGAATGGCTAATCTTTAAACAGCCAAACCAACCATCATGGCTACTCTGGTTATCTACTGTGGTGTAATAAAATAACCCAAATTTAGTGGTATAAACCAACAATCAACAACTTTTTATTATGCTCATAGTTTCTGTGGGTCAGCAATTTGGACATGGGCAGGGGAGTATGAGGGGTAGAGTACCTTAACATTCCATTGGGAAATCTCCCTAAAATGTTGTGATTTACTTTTATATAAACTAGTGAGAGGAATTGTAGGAAAACAGTCATCATCTTCTTTTAAATCTCCCTGAATTTCCTTATTAACACATTAACTGCCATGTGAGTTATACTTAACTCATGCTAGTTTTGAGCCTGGGGTCTTGTGAAGCATATGTAACTCACACATCTCTTTGCCTTGGGGTCTCTTGAACTATTTTTCAAGTTGCATATAACTCACACACAGAAAACAATAAAAAATAACAAATTTTTCATTAAATTAGGAAGGACTGATTTGTTTTCAAAGTTTTTATTCTATTTTTGTAATAAAACACAATGGCCCCAAGAAAAAAAAAATTTTCTTTCTAGTGTGACAATGTGTTTTTTAAAAAAAAAAAAAGAAGAGGAAGAAGAAGAGT
>CAUYSK010018699.1:0-31744 GCA_963575035.1 Avahi laniger
GTCAGTGAAAATGAGGCAGGTTTGTGTCTTGAAAACCGCACGGAGGGTGTCACCCTGGGATTAGAACATAAGAATGTTGGGTAGAGAGAAATCAAATTGAACAGAAGTCACAGGAAAATATCTGTAGCTGTTAAACTTTAAAAGATTGAAATTGTGAAAATGATTTAATATTTCAAATAATCTTATTCGACCAAATTAGCTAAAACAGGCCTCTGATATAGTTTTATAATTCTGTATATGCAAGTGAATCCAGTTCTCTTGCTGTTGAAAAAAAAGCATAGCAAATTATTTATTTCTAAATTATGAACATCTAAATAAAAACATTTTCATGGGAAAACAAAAGTGTCACTAAACTTACAAATACATGGCATATTGACCAGTTAATTTCAAACAGTAAGATAATTCCTTAAGAGAATGGATTTTTATTTTTCTGGTCATTTTTACCTATCATCTGTGATAGAATATTACACTACATTTTTCATCTAATTATAGGAAAAACTCTGTGCTTTAAATAACTCTAAATATGTCACCTATTAGAACTCATGATTTATTGCGTTTATTTTATTATTGGTTGATGTTGCCACAATGATTTAAAATGAGGCCTCTAGTATTAGATAAATGAAGAAATTATATATTCTTTGAAGTTTTCCTATCCACCTATAGATAAAACTGTCCATCATTTTATGATACAAAAATGATGAAAATTGTATTGTTTTTTATGCCTGTAAATTGTATTGAAAATACAGGATCAAAAGAAGTTTATAACAAAGTTGAATACTTCTACTAACATATAAATTAACATATAGCTAGACATACAAATAGACATATATATAGACATATATTTAACAGTTTTTTAAAATATTTCCCAGAAACTCCAATAATAAAAGTTTGGAATGTTAAAAACTCCCTTTTGTGCCACATTGTAAATGAAATGAAAATGAGTTAAACAATTAAGTAACAAAGAGATTTCAACCTGTTACACAGTGTTAATTTTGTGGAACAAAAGAACTGTTTTAAATGATAAAAAGGTCAATGAAAAGAACAAGAAAAATGTTTACTGATATAAATAAGTAACCCTGAAAAACTTATTTACACCTTTAAAACATGACATAAATTTGCAAAAAGAGAAATTAGGCTATTTTTAAAATCAGATTTGAACTTCAATTTAAATGTGTGAGAAACGGTTTGGAAAGCAGGTAATAGATATGAAGACAGAGAAATAAAAAGGCTCCTAGCAAGTCCCACAAACAGAGAAGATGAAATCCATCCATGCCATATTCCTCATCATTTACTTTGTACTATTATTACTCACGTCAACTCGTAGGGATTGAGATCCTGAACTCACCTTCAGATCTTAGCGTAGGGTCATCATTACTTTTAATTATTTCTTTATGAGAGATTATTGATAGACAGTATACATTTTCATAAATGCTTTTCAGTTGATTTTAACAAGCAAAAATTAGACAAAGACATGATATCACAGTGTATGTGAACATATTACCTGTCACCCAAGATGAGACTCAAGAGTCGGTAAAGCTGAACTGAAGTCCCAAGCGATGCTCTGCTTCCCTAGAGGGCCAATGTATTTAAGTACACTGACATCCCCCATTTGTTTTTCGAAATAACATCAATTATAAGATCATATTATGGAAAATGGAAATAATGCCAAAATCTGTCTCTAGAAACAATAAAAATAAACTTAAGAAGGTGACTTTACAAAGGAAGATTGTCAAGAGAAACTAACCAGGAAACCAAGGGACCATCACGTTAATTCTGGTGTTAGTCTAGGCGTCTGTGAATAAGACAACAGGAAAAGCTTGCTGGAGCAAACCAAGCATAGAAATGAGGGAATGATAAAATGTTACTGGACAACATCATCTACTCTATTTCAACAAATACACGTCCACGATGGAACAAATCTATGCCAAAATAATACCTAACATCTAATCAAAGTTTGGCTAATATTCTGCCAAACAGAGATTACTGACATAATAAAATTGTAGTCATTTTTTATTTCAAATGTCTTTCCTTAAAATTATGATTTATATTGTACTTTTAGTTTCCTCTTTTGGCTTTAGAATATTTTAAGTCATAACATGAATGTCGGTATAGGCCAAAATTAAATAATATTTAGGGTATTGTATGATAAAATAATTGTTATATTTAAAATAAAAGGACTCTAGGTGTTTAATATTAATTTCTGACATTGTAACTGGATACTTATGTTTCCAAATTCAATTAACTTCCCTGGTTTTTTTAAGAGCTCATATTTTACCATGAAAGCCACACATTTACATGATTACTGTATACAGAAGGAAAGAGTTTTCATTAAATTCCTGGGTAATTGGCCTAAATATTTACGTGGTGCTACTGGTTGTATAATTCAGTGTACTTAGGAGTGAATATGAGAACATCATGGGTTAAGTTTAGCTAAGTCATGCAGTCTGGTCCATTGTTACTCAGAGTGTGGCACCTGGGACCACCAGAATCAGCATCACCTGGTGCCTGTTAGGATTGACAATTCTTATTCCTTCTTTCCCAACTTGCCTAATTGGAACCTTGGAGGTGCACCAGAAGCGTGCATATTAACAATATTTCCATGTTATTCTTTGTGTACTGTAGAGCTTGAGAATAGACACAATTGACCTATTCATGTAAGTGTATCATTTGTCTTTAGAATTGATCCTATAAAATGAACATATGGTTTTATTTTCTATCAAATATCTTAAGGAAATACTTATTGGGTAAATCTATTATGCTATATTTAACCAGCCCCATTGGACATTTTGGCTATGCTCTGGGTAAAACACAAAAAATATACACTTTTGAAAATGCAAAAGAAAATTCAAAATAATTTTAAATTATTCTTGATTTATTGTCATGTGGTTTATAAGCATTGTAAATACATAGTCTCTTCTCATGTGCAAATTGAATCTCTCATAAAAAATCAATTGATGTATTGGGTTATATTGATGTATTGAGATGTATAGGGTTCGGTAACTGTTTAAAATATGCCTAATTAAAAAGAAATTAAGCCCTTCTACAGTTATTCTGAGAGTATCAAAAAAACTTTCTTCCTTATTCCTTTGTTTCTTATCTTTCTGTTCTGCTTTAACCCTGCTTAATTCTTTATTAATTCATTTAATCAACAATATTAGGCACTGTTCTAGTAGCTCTATGATATTCATGTCCTTGTGAACAAAAGTAAACTAATGCTCCAAAAGCTCTACCAAACCACCAAGAAAGGAAAATTTATATATGTTAACACATACATTTAAAAACTACAATCAAACTGAACTTCTCTACCTTATGTGGGAACACCAAAACAGAGGCCTGATTCTACATGTCAATTTTCACTTCTACAAGTTCAGAAGTGCTGGCATTCTGCATGACGGCAGGAACAAACACAGTGGATGGACTAGGGACAATAGTGACCTTCTCGTGTTAGTTGTTGTCTCATGTTCCAGGAACAGTAGGCCATTTTACAAGTCTGATGGATCAGCACATGTTTTCATATTTTATATTTAAGTAAAACAGGTATCTTATCCTAAGAAACCAAACACCATACTCTTTGAAAAGGCCACGGCCTTTCATTTGCAAGGGAAACGTCGACAAAGAGTTCCTGTTGTGTCACAGGTGTGGCATTAAATTGGTGGCTGAAGGATGCAACCCATTAATTCTTATCAATAGAGATATTTGGCCAGGCTTCCTTCCTTATACTTCTCCTCCTCTTCCTCTCCCTCCTCCTCGCCCTCATCATCATGGTCCTCATCCTCATCTTCCTCCTCTTCCTCTTCTTCCTTCTGTCTCATGTCCTCCTCCTCCTCCTCCTCCTTATACTCTGTTTCTCCTAAAATAAAAGCTCGGTACAGTTTACAACATAAATTCTGATGACTATTTATTTAACTGAAAAAAAATGCCTCTTATATTCCTGTTTGAATTGTCAAAATGAAAAATACTGCTACTGACAAATAGGGAATAATATATGACTGTCTACTTGAGAAGACAGAATCTCCTCTGTGCAGGAGATACAAATGACAAGCAGTATGGCAGCTATTAAGGAGCTTATTATATAACTTTGAAAACAGGATTAAAGGCTACTAGAGAGAAATCTGGGAGACAGCTAATTAGATGACTCTAGATTTGGGAGAAGAAGGTCCACACTGGAATTGTAAGTAGAGAAATTATCAGCTTATTGATTGTAATAGAATGTATGATAATAGAAGAAAACATGCAGGAAAGCATTGTATACTGAGAAGAGAATAGCTGAGCACAGATATCCTGGTTAACATTGATGTAAAGAGTGAGAGAAAATAAGAAGCCCAGAAAAACTGTAACCTCAATGGACCCACCTGCACCATGTTGCAAGTCCCATAACCTTAGCATGCCTAGGTGAACGGAGCGTGCCTGATGGGTGACCCTTGAGCCAGCCAGTGCAACGAAGCTAACAGAATATGGAACGAAATGACCAGAGTAAGGAGTGCAGAACAAATTAAGAAGCTGGCGTTGCCTAGCTTTTTGTTGCAGAAAGAACTTAACAACCAAAGACCCGGCGCTTCCTCTCTGCATAGCCCAATCGATTATGTGCTTGCATTTTCCTATCTCCCTCATTGCTATTCTTTGCCCATAAACTCGGCCCCCAGACCCCCAGCTTGAGGAGAGAGATTTGGGGGTCGCCCCCTGTCTCCTCTCCAGTTGATCTTGCAATAATGCTTTTTCTCTGCTCCAAAGCTAGAGCCGTGGTTCTGTCTTCTCTAAATGTCATGCAGCCATCCCATCGATTGATGACTATTTGGGCAACACAAACGCATTTAAAGTCTTTCTGAGGCCCCGTGGCCCCTCAGTGGGGTTTGTCTAGAGATTCCTTGTAGGGTCCCCGCTTCTTCACTGCAGCCCTTCAGAATGCTCAGTGCAATCTTCACTCTTGAGGAAATTGCTGCTTCTGCAGCACACATTTTTGCCGTGAGTACTCGCTAATGTGCACTTGCATCTTAACTAGTCTTCAGTCTCATCAGGAGGCTTGTGGGTTAGAACCCCAGGCTCACCTAGGATTGTGAGTTTGAGTCCCACTCTAGAGTGATCCTGATTGGCTAGAGTCCCAATCAGATTTGAGTTAGAGTTCCAAAGAATAAGGGCAATACAGATGGTCCCCAGGTCACGGATGAGACACTCTCCGGAGAACATCTTTAGGTTGAATTTGTACTTAACTCCGATCCCTTATGAACAGCACATATATGACAATATTTATAATAATAACTACACTGCAATATGCTCCAATGACTCATATGTGGTGATAATTATACAGTGTAGTAGTGTAATAATAACGATACCCCTACCCTGGAATAGTAAGTTACAGAAAATTTGTGCTCTTTAACTCAAACAAACAGAACATAAAAACAAGCTCAGGCAAAAAGTTTAGATACGAGGAGAAATTTCAAGAAAGAATATTAAATGTTAACATTTACCTAATGTTGCTTACCTAGTGTTGCCAGGTGTGTAGGAGGCTGTACTCTCTAGGTTTGTTTTAAGTGAACTCTATCATGCTTGCACAATGATAAAATCACCTACTGATGTATTTGTCAGAACATATCCCTGTTGTTAATGATGCACCACTGTGTATAATATTCTTGGAAAACGCTGTGATTGTTGATATGTGTTCTCACCACAAAAATAACTCCATGATCACAATAGCAACAAAGAAAATAAAGTGCCTAGGAATATATTTAACTAAGGAAATAAAAGACCTCTACAGAGAGAACTATGAGACATTGAGGAAGGAAATAGCAGAAGACATAAACAGGTGGAAATGTATTTCTTTTATCTTTCGCAATAGTCCTCTGCATTAGGCACTGTGCTTCTCCACCCTCTACAGAGCAGCTTCTTTGTCACTGACAGAGCTAGAAACTTGGTCTCTCCAGATCCAGAGCCCCTGCTTTCAGCCCCTTGGCTCTACTGCTCTTACTGATGTGATTTCCAGAAATGGAAAAATTCACAGTCATTGAAGCCACAGCAGTGAACAGAGAAATGCTTTCATTATTGTTGGAATCAGTCTCTAATTTTCATGCTACCTTTACCCGCGAGCCAATTGTAAGGATGGAACTGTGAATTGTCTGGTTGGGTGTTTGGAGTCTGGTTTTATTAGTTTTAAAGGTGTCTTATATATATACAGGGTAATAAATCAAGATATGCAAGAGTAGATGCCCAGAAATCCAAAACAGTTCTCAGAGGGAAAAAAAGGAGAGGATTTAAGATATTTCCCTTACCAGAAAGGAAATTAAACAAATAAATTTAATGCAATTAATTTTTGCTTTCTTTTGCTCAATGCCTTAGAAATTTTGTAAGCATTTTGTTCCGGAGATTTTGAGTCATACTCAAAAGCAGAGAGAACAGACATATAAGCCCTAATCAAACTAGGGTGAATAATCATCAACATTTAGACAATCTTGTTTTATTTTTCACCCACACACTTTTTTGGGAGGATGACTAGAGTATTTTAAGGCAATCCCATATTTTGTATCATTTTACCCATAAATACTTTGTATCATTTTCCAATCCAGGAAGTATTAATACTATTTTTAAGGTCACCACAGTACAACGAAGTCACTTAGCAAAATGAACAATTCCTCAATATCATCAAAAACTCAGTTTGGATTTACATTCCCACGATCATCTCAAAAACAGCACCATACAGTTGGTTTATTTAAATCAGAATCCAAATAAGTTCCATATACTGCATTTGGTTGATATGTCTCTAAGGTTTCTTCTAATTTCTAACAGTCTCCCTTCCCCCATCTTCTTTTATGTCATCTGTTAAATAACCGGAGTATTGGTCCTATTGCATTTCCTACGTCCTATATTTGGTTGGCTGCTTCCTTGTGGTGTCATTTCGCATATTCCTTGACTCCCTCATATTTCTTCTAAACTGATCGGGAGAAGAGATTTGATTAGATGCTGGTTCCCTTTTTTTTTTTTTGCCAAAAACACATCATAGGTGTTCCTTTCTAGGTGATGCTAGATGTTAGCATTGACTCAGTAGATTCCAGTGTGGTCAGCCTGGCCCAGCTATTAGAGAGTTGCCTATCAATTTTCATAGGTGCCTAAATCCAGCTTCTTCTCCTGAGGGCTGCAAAATGATTACCTAATTCTATCATCCCTTCTGATATTTATTAGCTGAAATTCTTCTACAAATGCCATTCTGAAATATGATATGTACATCTGCCCCTCAAAGAAGTAGTAATTCTATATATCTTTATCTACGAGTTATTCAGAATAATGATTTGGTGCCTTAGAAACTTCCAAAGGTGACCAATTTTGTTAGCATCATTTGAAATCACATATTTTTACACACTTAAAATGTTTCAAGCCATTACGATCATTATTGGTTTTGATGCTAAAATTGTCCCACTTTCAGCTAGGGAAGTCTCTTCAAATCCCTTGTGTCCCATAGACACAATCGCAAGTTGATAAAGGCTTATCTTATTCATTTCTGGATGCAAGAGTCAGATCTGGAATTGACGATTTCTCCAGGAATGACTGGTTCCCTTACATAGGAAACAGTATTTGGAGAAAACAATCTAGGTACTTCATAATTTTATGGCTTCAGATAATTGACTTGTTGTTTGGCTAAACTGTCTTGGTAACAAATTATACTAACTTTACCTCCAATTGCCTGTTAATCAATATGTAAAGAGAAATGTCTTTGTGAGAACAGATTGTAAAATAGTCTTGACATTTTTGTGGCAGTGCTTTAAATAAGTAGGTAAAACTATCGAATATTTGGCAATGAAAACCAGAAATCAGTAAATAGCTATATTATAGAATGTAAATGACTATCTCGTTATAAACGCTAAGAGAAGAAACTAAAGTGGTTGCCATATTAACCACAAGGTGCACTGTTAGAAGGGATGTGTTCTCTTCCTGGGCATCATGTTCGTGGTATATACGAGTTGTGCACAACTGCATTGCTGGATCTTGACTACAGTACCATACCATATTTGTCATTCGTTCATTTACCAAGCATATACCAAGTGCTAAATACTTTATTACCAACTAAATTTAAAGATGCTAATAAAGTTCCACTTTGGTGGGGGTGGGGGAGTAATCAGCTGTGCTTATGGGAAACATATAGCTTGATCCATGTGTTTTTTAAGTCCATACTTTTTTGTTTATATAGATAAAACTTGCCTACTTCAATAAATATTTTCATGTGTGATTTAGGGAAAAAAAACAGAAAGTAAAGCATAAACTCATGTCATATTTAGTTGACAGATTAAATATTAAGATCGTTATATGCTAAATTATTTGAAACAATGATTATTCCTTAGGAAATCCATAACAAATAAAAAGAACAGTAGAGAAAGTACTTTTAATATCTTTCTTTTTTTTTTTTAATTCTCCAAGCCTTTGTTCTTAAGGAAGCAAACTGCTGTTTCACTTCCCTGAAGCCACTGATAAAACCATGCAAGAACATCAGAGAAAAAACGAATCCAAGATAGGTGCCAACCCCAAGGGAATGGAGCGCTTCTTTGTTTTATATTTCCATTGGAAATCTGGAGATTTTGCATGCAAACATCTTATTTCATGGCACTGCTTCTCAAATTGAGAGATTAAATCTAGCTCTGCATAAAGGTTTTTCAATAAAGTAGGTTGCACAGTCTTCTGTTTATGGAAAATTGATGCATCATCTGATATGCTTTCAATTGCTAACTTTTGTTGCACAAAAGCTGGAAGGAATTTCAACCAACCATTATCTAATCAAGAAAATATTTCCTACCTATCTTGTCTTCAACATAACTTGCTGCCAAATGTAGTTTTGACTATTGTAAATCACTGTGCATTTTAACAAGCAAAACAGACTCTCTAGTTTTGTTAGAAAAGGTACAAATTGTAAAAACTATCCATCGTTATCAGTGGAATGCCCCCAAATTGTGTATGTGTCACAGAATGACTATTATATGACATAATTTAATGTTATGCTGGTTATACTACTTTATTTAAGTAGAATTTTTACAATCTTGAGATACAAATAGTTAGGTATTATAATAATTTCACTAAGTCTTCCCATGTTCACATCAACTCTCACTACAGAGTAAAGCTTACAATTTGGGTGTTTACTTAACAATAAAATTTACAAGGACTTGTAACATCAAAATACCTCCTGAGTTCAACTTAATATAAAGTGCAGGAGGAAGCAAACTAAATATGAGTCATGGCTTTTTTTTTTTTTTGTGGATTTCAAGTAAAAAGAGAGTTATCTCAATCTGTGCAACTACCAGTTCCTCGTAGGTGCAAAACGTGCTTGAGAAAACATAGCTTAGCCTACAAGGTGACTTCTGACTCCAGAAATGTTTATACCTGGTCTTCCTGTTTGGCTGAATTCAGGAGGATAGCAATGTATGCTCATGACAGAAGGCCTGAGCTGAGGAAGACTTTGAGAAGCCCACCCTCGAGTCTTCTGAAATGCACGTTCAGAGAGGCAGGGAGAAGAAGGCAAAACACTCAGGCTCTGGAACTCACTGCCTGTGTTCAGACCCTGCCTGCCCCCTGGCTCTGTGAACTGGGGTGAGTCACTTTATCGCTTTGTGCCTGTGCTTCTGAAGAATGGGAAAGTTTTTTAGTCAGAGGTTTAAATGAGTAACACATGGAAAGTGCTGGGAACAGGGCCTGGCCATGAAAAGTGGTATACTCATGACAGCGATTATTATTTATTGTAAGGGCTTCATTGCAGACCATGAACTATCATCTATGTTGGCCATTCATTCATTCAACAAACATGCATTTGTGTTCATAGTGGAGATAGAAACATGCGCTTTTAGCATGTGGGAATGCATATCTCCAGACTGAGAGAACCGTTCACATGGCACAGTCCCGGCTGTTCACTGCAGCAGCAATTGCCCCAGAGAGAACTGGAAAATTTGGAAGGGAAAGATACTATTCCCTCTAGTGGACCTCAGTCTCTGTGGATCTCTCTGCAGGTGAGCAACCAACTGAATCATGACTATAGATTCTGGTGACCACTGTTCAAGCAAAAGCAAGGGTCTGTTTGTTCCAAAGCTGAAGAACATTCAGGCAGTATTGATAGTACACACACACATGCACACACACACAACACGGGCCTTCCTAGGGATCTGCAAGCACCATGCCCCTGTACCTTTGATTGTTTCCTTACCCCCTTGCTCTGGAATCTAGCTCTCTGCATGGGGATCCATGTCAGATGGTGAGGAGACTCTTGACAACAACATGCAGTTGTCCCCAGAAGCTAACAGCATAGCGTGGATAGCCTCAAACTTAGTGTACTTAAGAATTATCCAGGTTGCCTGTTAAAGTGCAGATTCTCGCATCCTATCCCTAGAGTGCCCAATTTAGTAGTTCTGGGGGATGGCTCAAAAGCAGATACTCAGTAAGCATCCAGGTGTTGCAGATGCACACACACCCCCAGACCACCTACCAGTCTGATGGGCAAGAAGATGTTGATTCCAAGAGGCACTTTGCAAGAAAGGAAACAGGATTGTGTCATAGAACCTTCAAGACAGAAGCAGAGCAAAATCTAATAAAGGAGTCAAACCAGGAAAGAGAGTAGATCCCTAATGCAATTGTTGTGAGTGATAGCAGAGGTCGCCCTTGAGACAGCATTCCACCCAGCCCCGGCCACGGCTGCAGGAGATCCCCATTTGGGAGCCCTGGAACCCCTGCAGGAGATTCTTTGGAGTCTAGGTTCTTTACGGTCAGTGAGTGCTCTCATTCCCCCACTGAGGGAATCCAAACCCAGAGGAATCTTGAGGCAAGGGGCCCTGTCCTCCTCCCTGTCTGCACTGTAGAGGAGTGTGCTGTTAGGTGCTGGACGGAGCTGAGACGCAGGGCAGAGTGGGCAGGCAGAGAGAGGGTCTGACTTGGAGTCCCTCACGCCTCATTCTTGCGTGGCAGGCTCACTGGTTTGTGAACCCATGGGCCGGCCATGGGGACCATGCTGGTGGGGACAAAATGATGCCACAGCAAAGGCAGGGCCAGAGTCCAGTAAGATGTACAGGACCTGTGAAAGCTGAAAGGAAACTAAGTCCACAGGCCCAGCCACCAGACTCTGAGTGAGCCCAGGAGGACTGAACTCAAGTTCAACACATGTAGACATGAGCCTTGGACATCAGCAGACTACTCTGGATGGGTGCAGGGCAGCAGCCTCTGGGCCAAAACCCTGAGACAGGTGAGAGCCTTTTCTTGACCCACAAAATTCCATCTTCCGTCCAAGGATCTCAAAAAGTGAACAGTTTTCCTTCTAATGGATCAATTAAGTCTCAGAGGTATATTTAAATTATTGACTAAAGCTAAGTTTTTATATTTGGGGACCAGTGGTTCTCAAAATGTGGTCCCCAAACCAGCAGCATTGGGGTCACCTGAGAACTTGTTAGAAATGCAGAATCTCGGGTCCCACCCAGACCTCCTGAATCAGGAACTTTGGGAGAGGGCCCCACAGCCAGCGCAGCCCTTCAGGGGAATCTGACGATGCTGAACTTTGAGAACCACCAGTCTAGACTTGAGGTTCTCAACTTGTCCACACATTGGAGTCACCTGGGTAGCTTCCAAGTCTCCTGATGCCTATGTCCCAGCCCCAGGGACTGTGATTTCATCTGCTATGGGTGTGGCCTGGACTCTGGAATTTTTTAAGCTCACAAGAAATCTAATGTGTGAACAAGTTTGGGTCCCACTGGGCCAGACTGAATTCATCTTTCTCCTGCACTGGTGGGAGGACAACAACAACGATTCCGGGGAATGAGGCCACTGCACTTCCTCCCCACCACTGACAGAGCACGGGTGATTCTGTAGCCTTGTCACATGGCTTTCATTTCTTGCTCCATCTAACTTGGGGCTTCCCCTTCGTCCTCCAAAAGGGCAACCTTACCCTTACCCTGCCCTCCTCCACGTTCATGCTGTCTTGAGCAGAAGCTGTACTTCCTGGGCTGTGTTCTGGTGGGGCTGTCCTGGCAAAGGCTGCTGTGAGCAAAAAGTGGAGGTCTCCTCTAGACCAGGCAGGTGTCCCCAGGCTGCTAGTCATCTGGGGGAGAGGGGTCTGCAGCTTGGAAGGAAGGACTCTGGCCAGTGGAGAGGGGCTCCGGACACGGGTCATTCTCTGGGCTTCTCCCTCTTGGGCCTCAACAAGGACTTAAGCCACAGTGTGATGGGGCAGTGACCCACTCCTTAAGGCCTTGCGGTGGGGGCGGCAGCAATGAGGGAAGTGACATCCAGGGACACAGTGCAGCTGCAGCCCAGTGCTGGGTCCTGAGTTTCAGTCACACCCTCACTGCACAGCCCTCCAGAGTTTGGGGCTTGCTCACAGAGGACAAGAGCTCCCAGGTTCTCCTGGGGACCACGTGGCTCCCTACCAAATCTGAGAGTGGATTCCCTCAAGACAACACATACTCCAAACTCACCTTTCCTCCCTCCTTTTTCCCCATCTTCAAATTCCATCCTCAGGAAGATGTGAAGGGCTGGACAGTCATCACAGAATCACATTTGTTCGTTCTCTGAAATCCATTGCAATGTGCAGAACAGGCACAGGAGATGCTCAGTGGTCCCCGACATCCCAGAGCAGAAGGGAAGTGAGTGTGAGGGGGACGTTGGGGGCCACTGAGCATCTCCTGGTGCATGTTCTGCCCATTGCAGTGGTCAGCGGTGTGATGACTGAACACTTTCTGTGCCCTTTAAACTACTCCAAATGGATGGAAATCTCTTTCACAGCGTCATTTGCAAAAGTGACTCACCCATTACCTAATGACTACTCTTAGATAACCACTAAATTCTGGGAATTCACACATAGGTAAGACATGTCTCTGGCCCTCGAGGAGCCTTTAGCTCTGGTGTATGAGACAGCACAGACAACTGCCGTGCACTTAGCTGCAGCTTTAACTGTCTCTCTCTCTCTCTCTCTCTCTCTTTTTCTGTGAGTGTGTGTGTGTGTGTGTGTGTGTGTGTGTGTGTGTGTAATTTGAATAGAACCTTGAATCACAATGCTATGAAGCCAAGATCCTCTTCAGGAAGAGAGATGATAATAGGAGAAGCTGTTTTCTGACATAAACTAAAATATATTTCTGCTTACAAAAATAGCCTTCCAGAGCTGTTTCTGGCATCTACAGCGCTTAGATTTGGGACACTAAGCAGTTGCTTGTGGAGGTCCGGAGCTGAGACCCTGAGGGGAGGAAGGAGGACACGAAGGTGTGTACAATTCACTTTGCGCCAGAGGTGACGGGAAAGAGCTGATCAGGAATCATGTGCTCACTTACACTGGTGTTCCTGAACATGCAATATCCATGACGATAGGCTTGCTCATCTGCCCAAAGGCTGAGGGCGAAATTCTACCTGCAGCAGGGGTGGGGTGTCCCCTGAAAGAAAGGGACTTTCCCTCCATGGATCACCCTGGGAAGAAAGGATCCCGAGCGTGGGGGAGGGTGACGGGGGCAGGCTGTGCTTCTCTCCCTCCACCCCCCAACGGAGATGTTTCCTCCCTCAGAGAAGCTGTCAGTGCACCAGCCTATACTCTGCTCTGCCCATCACCTCTCTCCTACGGAAACAACGCTGGCCTGGGGCCAGCACAGCTGAAGAGGTGATTCCAGTGCTGGACTCAGTACTGGAAACTCACTTGGCTGCAGATAGAAGCCACATTCTTCACCATCCACTATCAGTAAAAAGAGATGAGATTTTGGCTTCCATCAACAGATACTTTTGTCTAATTTCTCAAATAATTGAGAACTTAGGCAGCAAAGAAAAGCACACCTCATTGGACCCTCTCAAACCCAAGTGCCAGGAATAGGAAACAAGGATCAAAAAGTGAATCATAGAGAAAATGTTCTGGAATTACATCATGGTGATGGTTGTACAACTCTATAAATCTATTCAAATAATGCTGAATTGTATACCTTAAGATGATGAATTTTATAGTATGTGAATTCTATCTCAATAAAAATAAAATAAATTTTGAAAAATTCTTAAATGTGGATCATAGAATGGAATAAGGAAAGGGAGGTGTCTTCCCCTAGGAACTTCTTAGAGATAGGCCCAGGATCTGAGGCCAGGAGAACCCCAACACTCTGCCAGTGCTCAGCACAAGGGTGGGGCCACCAGGTGGAGGTTGGCCAGAGCATGGTCTGAGGGAATGCTCGTTAAGGGTCACCCAAACCAAGCCTTGGTAGGCGGACCATTTGCAAGTCTATACCTAACAGATGTTACCTTTATTTATTCACGAAGTTTAATTAATGTCACATAGAAAATTCCAGTCTGAGCTGGTGTATCAATGTAGGCAATGGTGCAAATGGTCTATGCCCCAAGTGGAAACACAGTAGTGAGCAGGAAGCTAGAGGCAAAGGGTCCTGGGACTGCCAGAGGCAACCTGTAGGAGAGCAGGCTGTGTCCCTGGGATGACAAGAACAGCATGTGAACCCAGACTGCTGGCTGAGCTGCTGACACCGACCAACAGAAGTCCCCCCGAAACCCTCAGGGAGGGACCCTCAGAAAGGGCTGAAATTTCTGTAGTCAAAGTCATCGTGGGGATTTGAGCCATTGCTAAATTGTTGTTTGGGCATGAAAAGGAAGTGTTTCCTTAATTTTTAGTCACATGGTGGTCATTTGCAGGAAATATTTAAATTTAAATGTAAATTTAATTCATACCAGATTTACTGGGTTTTTTGAAATTTACATTTTTTAATAATAGATAATATAGTAAATGATTCTTTGTGTCATTAAATATTCTTCTCAGACATAATTTAAATGGTTATGTATTTTGCCATTATGTGGGATTGCCATAATTTAGACAATGAATCATGCCTGTGGCATATATTGTTTTTTATAAACAAATTTTTTAGATACACCTTTGCACAATCCTTGATTATTTCTCTAGCATACAAGAAAAGCTTGCTTTTACCCCTCCATCTCACTTGTTAGAGGCCCTTCCTACATCCCCTGCTCAGAAAGTTGGCTTCCACGGACCCTCAGGTAAAGCAAAGGATGGGGCCTCCAACAGCTGCCCGTGTCCCCGAGGCCTCCCTGTTCCAAGTTCCATCTCACACCCAACCTCACACATTTCTCTCTAAGATTCTAACACTGTATAGTAAATTTCCCTTCTATTGGTCAAGGAAGTTTCTGGGCTGTTGTTTGAGTTCTTTTTGATTTTTTTTTACATTGGTGCTTGTTTGTTTTGACAATGAAATGATAATGAATGGATACTTATGATATAAGCCTGCAGGAAGAATTGCCAGATCCAAGTGAAAAAACATTAACAGAGAATACATCTATCCATGTGTACATAGCCACATACACAGCCCACACTTACATCTACAGGACATAAACCAACATATTTGGATACTGCCCTCCAAAAAAATGTTACCAGTTTCGGTTACTATACCCATTTTCTACATCTAGCAAGGGAATCATTTTTCCAAAGTTTTAGGTAAAAAAAATGACTATTATTTTCAATTTCAATGCTCTTCTATTTGTAATTTTTTACAATTAATGAAGTCAAATGTTTTTAAACACACACAGGCCATTTGTTTCTTCTTCATAAATTATTTCTTCTTATCTTTCATGTATTTTCCTATTTGGATAATTGTGCCTGTCTTATTGATTTCTAGATAATTTCCTCTCCTACAATTTGCAAATATATCCCATTTTTCAGTGTTACTATGCTAAAATGTATCAATAGTTTTGTAATTCCTGCCTTAGTGTGATACTTTCAAAAGTCTTCTCTACCCCAAGATTATATTTATATTTATCTGTATTTTCTTTTATATTTTATATATTAATTTTTGCATTTGTATTTTTAATTTGTCTGGAATCCATATGGTTTATAGGCTAAATCAGGGAATTAAATTCATATTTTTCAAAATGCTTTGTCAGTTGTCTCAACACCTTATTTCATGAAATATATCCTTTCTTCACTTATTTGAAATGCTATCATATTTTAAATTCTTAAATATATTTTGATTCAAATTTGGTTCATTTCTTTGATTTGATATTCTAGTATCACACTGTTTTTAATTCCTATGGCTTTATAAGTGTGTGTTATGGTCTTAGTACAGCAAATTTTCCTCTCTCTGCATTTATTCTCTGATATTTACTTTTGACGTTTCTATTTATTTATTCTTCCAGGTCAACTTTAGAGTCATGTGGGCACTGGGTCCTTCCACACACATAAAAGTGTTCAACTCCCACTCCTTCTCCTCCTAATAATCATCAGATTTTCATCCTGGTGAGCATTTATTTCATTGTATTTATCTTAAATGTTTGGAATAATGAGAAGAGAATAGACATAGCTGTATTAGTCAGGGACCTCCAGAGAAACAGGACCCAAAGGATGTGTAGGTCTACGGAGAGGGAGATCTATTTTAAGCAATCGGCTCTCCAGATTGTCGGGCTGGCAAGTTCAGAGTCTGTAGGACAGGTCGGCAGGCTGGAGACCCGGGTAAGACTTGATGTTGCAGCCTCAAGTCTGAAGGCCGTCTGGAACAGAATCCCTTCTTTCTTGGGGGGCCTCAATCTTTTCTCTTAAGGTCTTCAACTGATTGGACGAGCCTCACCCACATTCTGAAGGGTCATCTGCTTTATTCAAAGTCTACTAATTGAAATGTTAATCACATCTAAAAAATGTCTTCACAGCAACATCTAGACTGGTATTTGACCAAAAACTAGGTACCAAAAACTAGGTACCAAACTAGGTCTAGCCAAGTTGGTGTAAAATGAATCATCACAATAGCCATAAGATTTTGTTTCCTCTTACTGAAATGAGGCATAATTGGGATTTATTCCAATCTTCTTTTATATCCGTCAGTAAAGGTTTATAATTTTTTTCCCTGATTGGCCTGACTCCTGTGAAGTTTATTCCTAAGTAGTTAATAATTTCTGTCATCATGATGAGTGTGACATTTTTATTTTCTTATATTTCTTATAGGTTGTTGCTGACACATAAGAAAGCTATAGGCCAGAAGATGCAAACCAGTGGCCCACAAGCATGGCAACACCCAGCTGCTCTTCGTGAGTGGAGCCCACCATCTCCAAAAAGCACAGGCCTGCTGCTCCTCTGGTTTTCCGGATGCTGAGGTTGAATGTAAGTTGCCACTTACTGTTTTGGTTTTTTGTATTTTAAAGTTATGTGAAACCCAACTATTTCTCATATCTATGTCTTTGTCAAAATCTGGAAAAATAAAAGGCTAAGAAAAATAAATCTTCTTTAAAAATGGAGAGAATGATTATTTTTGGAAGGAAGAATGTCATTTCACGTGTAATAGGCAAATTTAGTTAAGATGTCATTTTATAACCAACCAGAGTTTGAATATATTAATATCTACCTATATTTTGGAAAAGCTAAATGAGTTAAGTCTTAATAAATTGAAATAAAAAACATAAATTTGATATCAGAATTTGAATAAAATTATTGTACTACAGTAAAATGAAGTCATAAGTAGAAAAAATTGCTTGGGTATCAAAATATTTTCTAGATAATGAATTTATATAAGGGTACCTATTCAATGCAGCAAAACTTACATGTCTCTAATAAATAAGCGTTTACAAATGTAAAGTGTACTAGGAAATACTACCACTCTGTCAGACAGAGTTTCATAGCATTCTGTCAAAAACTATGCAGAAACCATGCTGGAGACTTCATTTCCCAACTTCCTTTGTGGCAATGCTGGCCATGTGATTAAGTTGACACCTATGTAATGTGTCAATGCATGGAATGTGAGCAAAGGGATGGATGGATATTAATTCTGTATCACTTGCTAAGAAAAATGATTTCCTTGTGCTTCAGCAATTTCCCTTTCTGAAAATGAATTCCCAGAACACCACGTAAAATATATGGACAAGTTAAACATCCGGGGAAAAGGCAGAACAGAAAGATGGCACTCGGGTTTCCAAATGACTGCATGAGCAGAGCAGCCTAACCAACCCAGTCCCTGCACACCGCTCACTCTGTTACGTGATAATGATATAAACTTATTTTCCTTCATGCCACTGTATTTTTGGGCCTCTTTGTTACAGAAGCTTAAGTTTTGTCTGAATCCCCTTTAGTATATTGAATATATGGCTAAGAACTTGTAAAACCAGTTGCATGAGATTTTAAATCACTTCTGACATTATTTTTTCATAGCTGGTAACATACATATAAAATAATACCACCTCATTAGCTATTTTAGTTTATGGTGTCAATGAGAAATTTTATGCACCAGAAGAAATTTTGGACACAGTGTCCATGACAACACAAAATCAGGAAATAACTTATTTTTGTGTGTTGACATCTGTCTTAATTTTAATACCATCTGCCAAAATTGGTAAGTCTACCTAAAGATGGCATCCCTTCCATGCTGGGCGTTAGCACCTTACTTGTCAGGAAATCTACAGCTAAGGTGGTGACTTTTTATTTTACATGTTGCTTCATTTGCTAGAATATCCTTGGAGCTAAAGAAGTAGAAATGGAATACAGCATGGATCTGGAGTAAGTAACACCATAACATGGATACATTCAAGCGGCCTGACCCTTGGCAGAAGGTTCATTGCTATCCTTGATGACTTTAGTACACTTTACAGTAATCTGCTGTCCTACGTGGAGAGCTGTGACTTACCAGTGGATTGGAAATGAATTGATTTGTAAGGTCATCCAAGGAAAATGCCCCATCTCAGTTCACAGTCTCCATCAGAGACTTGGCCTTTGCTCTGACCAATAGTCCTACGTACTTTGAAAATACTCTATAAGAGAGCCTGTAGACATATCCAGTTATGATTTGGCACCCTTAGACATGATGAAATTGGATCTGGCTCCCTTTTCTACGGCTCCATTTTCTACATTGCAATCAGCTTCCAAACATAAAAACATGCTAGCATGAACTGTATTCCCTAAATAGTGGGGTTTAAGGCTGAATTGGAAAACAGGTTTTCCTTCATAACTAACACGATGTGCTTACTATGCACAGGGCATCGTTCTAAGAGCTTTGCATATATTAAGTAATTTAATCTTCCCTCTGATGTAGGTACTATTATTGTCATCACTTTCCAGATGATGAACTGAGGCCTCGAGAGGTTGAGAAATTGATCCGAGGTCACAATTCCTGAGTGCTGGAGCCGGGATAGAATGCAGGCAGTGTGACTGCAGAGTGAACACTGCTCTTAACCTCAAAACCATACCATCGATATAGTCTACTGTGTCCTAACTTCAGATTTTGAAAAAAAATAACCAGCAGTGATCCTTTCATCTGTATCAAAAAAAGACTGAATGAAGAGCTACAGATGAAAGTTTTTGAGCTCAAAACATGTTTGCATTGTTACATCAGAATTTCATAATTCTACAAATATCCGGGGTGTGATTGCACTGAATAGAAAAATCACTGTACAGAGATTCTGTTAGGTTAGGAATTTCCTAAATTTGTGAGCAGCTGTTTTCAATTATGAAATATGAAACTGTACAAAACAAAATATTGCTCCCAGTTAAAGAATTCAAGGTTGAATTTTGTTCTGCATATTATAATGGAAATAAAAAACTTGGTATTGATATCTTAATACAAATGTGTCATTTTTTTCAGGCTCAAATCAGCATCCCCAGGTGAAAAAAAATTTATAAAGTAAAATTGTTCTAATTTATCATCAATTTGTATTTTTCTATTTCAGATTTAAAATATAATCTTCACTATCACAGATGTTTATATCACTTGTTTAAACCAAAATTCAATAAAAGAAAAAACTTGTATTACCTTCCTAACAGTTTATTTTCTTTCATCCATTTTCATTATGTGAAAATGCTGTAAGCATTTGAACTGTGACCCCAGTTATAGATCATTGCAGGGTTATTGATTAACTGGCAACCTTACTAAACTCTCAGTAGTTCTAATTTTTTTTTCAATGAATTTTTTGGGGATTCCAGAGGAAAAATGTTAAGAACTAACACATAAAATAACATTATATCTTTGTAATATTTACAATTTCAGTTTAGTTTTACAATTTATCTTAATAGCATTTCCAGGTCATTGTTCAACAACAGTAAAGTAAGGATGATTGTAGTGGGTGTCCTGTTGTTCCTAGGTATAGTTTTCATACAGTGGAATGCACAGATCTTGAGTGTACAGTTCAATGAATTTGACAAATGTATACACCACATAAACTACACATCAATCAAGATATAGAATATGAAGAAGAGGGTAAGTTCTGCTGTTGCTTGTCCAATTTAGCTGGAAGATTGTTGCAGATTCTATTACCACAGGATGCCTAATATTCACAGGGAAATATCAGTGATTCATAGAAAGCCTACAGAGCCAAGGAAACCAGATGTGGCAAGAAGCCCTGGGCCTTGGCATCCACCATTCTGCATCCCCCTCCCAAATTCCAGAGCTGATAGGATAGTCTTTCTTTGGATGAGTTTATAGATGACTTCCTGGCCCAAGGGTTGACTTGTGCAGTGGCAGCAAAGAGGTGATGATCAGTGGTGTTCTGTGAGTTCATCCCTTACTCTCCCTTAAACTATCTAGTATGTTGGGATCTATGTTTTGGCTCTTCCCATGTGCACATTACAGGATAGGGCAGCTGACATTCCCAGGGAAACTTAAAGTAGGCCAAAAGAACAGACAAGAGAGAACACAACCACTTCAAAAATAACAAATACAAAAAACATCTTGCAAAAAGAAAATTATTAGATCATTGAGCAATGGATTTAAAATAAGAATATTAATAATAATATTTCTAAGGCATAAGAGGGCAAACTATTAATATGTAGCAGAAAGAAGTCATAAAAAGAGCCAAATGAAATATAAAATATGAAAAATATAAGGAGTTGAAATTATAAGCATAATTCAATACAATCCCAATCAAAATTCTGCCTGAAAGTTTTAAGAACTTGATAGTTTTATTCTAAATGTCCATTGAGAATAAAGATCTATGAATAACTAAGTTAACTTTTAACTAGGAGATAACTTTCAGACAGGGAACTTGTTCCCTCTGATATTAAGACATACCACAGAGCCTCAGCAAGAAAAGAAATAAAACAGAACCGGGAACTTGAAGACAGATCCATGTATAAATGGAATTTAACGCATTATGAACAAGAAAACTACTTTCAGGAGCAAAGAATAAGGTGATTACTATACAAGAAAAATAAAACTGGATCATAACTTAAAACCATATACAAATGTTGCCTCTAGGTAGATAAAAGGCCTAACTGTGAAGATAGAACTAAAATATTAATAGAAGTTGTTATAAGAATATATCTTTATGCCCTAGGGATAGAAAATGTTTGTTTTTAATATCACAAATTAGTATTTTACTCAAATTTACAAATGTACATTATTCGACAAAATTTTGGAATAGAACCAAGTCTTTTTCTTTGTACATGTTTCTGCTGGAGTTCTATGTGCTTTCTTAAATAAATCACACCTATTTTTAGCACTTTTGAAAATTGTTTCAGAGTAAGAAATTATAAAAATCTTAGTATATTAAAATGCTTTTTCAATTTTCTTGCTTTTTCTATTTTTGAGATATTAATATAATTCACATAAAGTACAAAATCACAGGTGTATGGCTTGATAAATTTTTATACAAGTATACAACTGTGTAATCCCCACAAAGATCAAAATATAGATTTTGATTTGCACCACCCCAAAAAGTTCTTTTGTGTTATTTCCCTGGGGAAAAAAGAATCCCAACCACTATTCTGGCAACCACTATTCTGATGTCTAACACCACAGATTATTTTTGACTGCTGTGGAACATTATATAAATGTAATTAGGAAATATATCCTCAAGTCTGGATTCTTTTGCTTAACAAAATGTGTTTGAGATTCATCTGTGTGCATATCAGTTTGTTCTCTTTATTGTTGTACAGTATTCCACTGCATGAATATAGCACAATGTGCATATCTTTTCTCTAGCTAACATTGGTATTTGTTCCGGTTTAGGGCCATTTTGGAAAAAACTGCTATGTTCATTCTAGCACATTCCTTTTTGTGGACATATGCACTTATTTCTATCAGGTTTATACCTGGGAGTAGAATTGCAAGGCCATAGGGTAGGTTTAGTGTGATTAAAGTGCCAGTTTCCCAAACTGTGTGAACAAAGTTTCACTTCCACCAACCACGCGTGACCAGTTCCAATTGTTCTACATCCTGACTGATACTTGATATTTTCAGTCTTTTCAATGTTAGACATTCCGGTGGATGTGCAGAAATATCACATTGTGGTGCTCATTAGCCATTTAAATATCCTCCTTTGTGAGGTCTCTATTCAAGATTTTCTCATTTTTAATAAACAGCTGTCTTTTCTTCTTTGATTGTAGAAGTTCTTTATGTAATCTGAATACAAGTTCTTTGACAGATAAATGTATTGTGATTATCAGCTCTTAGTCTGCGAATTGCCTATTCACATTCTTAATGACACCGTGTGATAAACATAACTTCCTAATTAAACCAAAGTCAAAATCACAATTTTCCTTTATAGCTCATGCTTTTAGGATTCTGCTTGTGATATCTTTGTTGCCACAAGGTTATGAAGATATCATTCTATATTTTCTTTCAGAAGATCTCAGTATAATTCCATCACAAATTTATTCTCCAGTGTGGTGTAAAGTAGAGAGTCAAGGCTCATTTTCTTCTTCATGTGGATACACAACTGCTTCTGACTATTTTTTGAGGATATCATCCTTTTACTGAATTACAGTAGTGCCCTTGTTGTAAATCAAGTGACAGGATATGAGCAAGTCTATTTCTAGACTAATCTAGTCTGTTCCAATAGAATATTTGTCTATCCTTGTGCTAATATCATTGTATCCAAACTACTGTAGCTTCATAGTAAATTCTGAAATCTGGCAGTGAAAATCCTCTAACTCTGTTTTCTTCTAGATCCTTTGCATTTCCTTATAATTTTAAAATTTTACAATTTAGAAATCTGCCAACATCAAAAAAATTGCAAGGATTTTAATTATGATGTTCTGAATATACAGATCAATTTGAAAATAATTGCCATATTAACAATATTAAGTCTTTCAATCAATGGACATGGTCTATCATTATTTATGGCTTCCATGATGCCCACCTCCTGGGGTTCATTCTTTTCTATAATCCCCTTCTTTTGTGTGTGTGTAGGACCCAAAACTTGCTTCTAACTCATAGAATATGACACAGGTGATGGGCTGTCGCTGCTATGACTACATTGCATTGTATAAAACTCCATCTTGCTTTCAGGTTTACTCTTGCTCTTCTACGACCTTGAAGAAGCAAACTGCCACCTTGTAAACTGCCTAAGGAGAGGGTCACATGGCAGGGAACTGTGGGCAGCCTGTAGAAGCTGAGCATGCCTTCCAGCATATAGCCAGCAAAGAGGCTCAAAGTTCTACTACAAGGAAACGAATTCTACTAACAACCTAAGTAAGTGTGGGAGTGGATTCTTCTCCAGTCAAGTCTCCAGATGAGAACACTGCCTCCCAACTCCTGGTTGGCAGATTAGTGAGACCCTGAGACACAGAACCCAGCCAAGCTGTGCCCAAGCTTCTGACCCACAGAAACTGCGAAATGATGATTGTGTGCTAAGTTACTAAGTTTGTGGTAATTTCATACACAGCAACAGATAAATGTTACACCATTTTTTCAGATCTTTTCTAATACCAGCAATGTTTCACATTTTTCAGTGTAGAGGTCTTGTGTATCTCTCAGTATATTATAAATGGCATTTTATCTTAATTTCTAATATTTTATTGCTAATATATAAAAATAATACTATTTTTATATTGACCTTGCATTCAAAAATCCTGTTAAATTCACTTATTGATTATCATAGTTTATTTCTAGACTCCTTTGAATTTTCTGTCCAATCATGTTATCTGAGAATAAAGACTATTGTACTGTTTTCCAATCTTTATATATTTGCTTGTTTTCTCACTTTATTGAACTGAATAGAACATCTACTATAATGTTGAATGTAAGTAGTAATAGGGGACACCCTTGTCCCATTTCTGAAACCAGGGAGAAAGTTTCAATATTTCACCATTGAATATATCATTATTTGTAATTTTTATACATATTTTTTATCAAAATTAGAAAGTTCTATTCCAAGTTTGCCAAGAGTTTTATGATGAATCACTGTTGAATTTTATCGATTGCTTTTTCTGCATCAAATGAAATCATTTCATAATTTTTCTCTTTTAATCTTTAGATGTGGGGAATTACACTGATTTAGAATGTTAAAAAGATGTTCCATTCTTAGAATAAGCTCTACTTGGTTATGATGTACAACATTCTCTCTTTTACGTTGCTCATATTTTGTTTGGAATTTTGCGCGTACGTTCATGAGAGACATTGGCTTTTATTTTCGTTTGTTGTTGTGCCCTTATATGGTTGTAATATCAAGATTATACTGGTTTTGTAAAATTATGAAATGATGTTTTCCTTTTTATTCTCAGCAAGAATTTGTGTAAGGCTGACATTTTTATTAAATCTATAGAGGAGTTTCATCAATAAAGCCATCTGGTCCAGAAATTTTATTTGTGGGAAGATATTTGATTCATTTTATAAAGACATAGAATATTTAAATTTTTATACTTCTTCTTGTATTCCTTTTGGTATGTTTTTCCCCAAGGAATTTGTTCATTTTATTTAAGTTTTCAAACTTAATAGCGTAAAGTTCTTTATGGTATCCTTACATAATTCTTTAAATATTATAAGATCTATAGTAATGTTCCTTTTTCATACCTGATACTGGTAATTTGTGCTTTCTCTCTCTCTCTCTTTCTCTTTTTTTTTCTTGAACAATCTTACCTAGTGATTTATCAATGTTTTTATCAAAGAACAAACTTTTGGTCTGGTTGCTTTACTCTATTCGATGTCTGTTTTCTGCTTCAATTATTTCTATTCTCAATTTTATTATTCCCCTTTTTTTGTACTTTCTTGGGATTTAATTTACTCTTTGTCTCACTTCTTGGATTGAATGCTTAGGTCATTGTTTTCAAAACTTTATTTTTTCTAATACATTTATTTAAACTTATAAACTCCTAAGCAACTGCATCCTCCAATTTCTGAAATGTATTTTTGTAATCTTTCAGATTAGAATAATTACTAAATTGCATTATAATTGCTTCTTTGACCTAGGGGCCATTTATAAGTGTACTGTTTTAAAAAATTCTGAGAGATTTTTTGTTTATATTCCTGGTTTTGAGTTCTAGTTTAATTCCTCAGTCTGTCATCTTTTTTGGAGAACTTCACTTACACGTATGTCAAAACTTTTGACTATGTTTCACATGACTCTTGCCCTCTGTTTCTAGGTTTTTGGTGTTTCCCTTTTCATTTTTTTCTCTCTATGATGCCATTTGCCTATGTTCTATCAAACTGTGTTTGAATTCAGTAATTCTGACTTTTCCTCTGTCCTGCCATCTTATTGTTATTTATCCATTTTTTTTTAATTTCAGATATTTCAATTCTAAAATATTGACTTGGTTATTTTCAAGAATTTTAATTCTGTACCAAAATATGCTTTCTTTCAACCATCTAATCCACCTTTTCCTGTTTCTTCTTTAGTTTATTTCTACAGCTATACGAAGTCCTTCTCTGCAGGGCCAACACGAGGATGCGGCAAGGGAGGCACTCAGACCACAGCTCTAAAAGAGGCCCTCACTGTCAGAGTCGTACAGGTTTGCACCTGAGCACCTCGCTTACCTCGCCCTGGTCTCAGCAGCTTGTTTGATTCCTTTTGCCGAGGGTATGGGCTTTCTAGGCTCTCGAGGATACTCACCAAGATCCTTCCTCTCTGAGCCAGAAATCTGACGTATCACCACTCTGTGACCTCTAAAATGTCTATTCAGATTTTGGCCTCTCAGCAACTGCAAGTCTCATCGTGGGCACATACAGCTTTGGAGTTGGCCAAGGAATCAAGTTATACTTTCCAGCAGATTTTTTGAAGCGTCCTCTTCTCCAGTTCCCTGCCACCCAAATCCCAGCAACCTTAGCAATCCCAGACTCCCATCTCTGTTTCTTCCATCATGTAGGATTACTACTGCAAGCTTGGGCTCCCTTTCCCTGCACCGTGGTTTGGAAAATGCCCACAAGGAGAAGCCAGAATAAATATGGAGCTCACCCCATGTGCTTCTCACGTCTCAAGAAATTACAGCCCTGTGTTGGTGGTTGCCCAAAACCTATGAACAGTTGTTTGGGTTTGTTTACAGTCTATATAGTTGTTGATAGCAGGTCCACCTGAAACCAGTGTCTGGAAAGACCTTTTTAGATACAATGCCAAGAGCATAAACAACAGGGAAAATTTGATGTATTTTATCTAAAATAGCGGAATTTCCATTCAAAACAAGAGGATCGCTGGGGAATAGGAATAGAAAGGTGGATAAATAAGTAAACAGTAAAACAAGAGAGGGGGCTTGCTTAGACACCCATGTGAGTGTGCCATGAACACATCCCTGTGCACCCGTTGCCCCCCAACACATAAAAGCTGTCTCTGCTGGAAGCTGAAAAGACAGCCATAAGAGATGGGATGGCAGTAGTAGGTTGGAGAGATGCTAAGACAGCATTCTCCCTGCTTCACAAAGTGGCACCTGAGGATCAGCAGAGATTGGTTTCCTGTGGTTTGGCTGAATCTTTCTCTAGGTCTTTGAATGAGTAGATAAATGAAAACAAGAGAGACACCAAAAGAAGCAGAGGTGAGACAGCACGGTGGTCAACTCCGCTGTTGGCATCTTAGATGGTGGAGGAATCTAAATGAGTGCACCCTTTCCTTTTCGAGCACAAGCCCTAAATCCTTGCTTGCTGGTACACATGGTTGGGGAGATGCAAAGCACCTTCCTCTCTTTGCTCACAAGGCTTCGGCTTCAGTAAGCAAAGCCAAAATATTCCATGAGATAAGCCCTGATTGCCTTTTTCTCAGTCCCATGTCATCTGACACGTAATTAGTGTCACTTCCTCTCAGAAGCTAACATTAGGTCAGCTGCCTGTCTTAGTTTTCAGGCTCATTTTATGTTTTCAACCTTTCCTGTGTCTTCATGGATATTTCAGGGATACATCAAGGGAGAATACACCGGAGGCTGCCAGCCAGTTGCCCTCCTCAAACAGATGTCTCATTGGAATCATTTATTATAATTTCAAAGAATTTCATTTTTTAATTCTTCCCAAGCCCTTCTTAATTATATTTCCTTCCATAGCCTCATAGCATAGAATTATTGATACCTTTTTCTTTAAAATTTCTTTGAAATTTAAAGTATATTTAAATATATTTTTTAAAGTGAGGGAATTTGATTCACAAAGGCCACAAATAACAAAATATATAAGAGCAGCTCTAATAAGAAATATAAAGAAAACTAAATAAAAATAACTGAGGCCCAAATACAGACTTGTCTGAATACATTACCCCTGTTTCTAACAGCTAAAGATGCTGGTGGTACCTAAATTAGTGTATGTGAATAATGTCATTCTAATCAAAATCCTGGTGAATTTGAAGATGCTATTCCAAAGTTCAACTGAATAGCACACTAGAATTTCCCACGCCTTTTTTTAAAAGATAAAGTGGGAGAGAGGAGAAAGAATTTATCCTACCAAATTTGAAACGTTTAAATTTGTTATAAAAATAGCTGGCTTGCTGAGTCATAACGGCCCATGAACAGGCCCTAAAACACATAAGAAGGTTGAATATAATTAAAGTACTATCGTAAATTAGTGAGAACAGAAAAGATGATTCAATGAATGTTGTTAGGAAGTTATTTAATGCTTTCAAAAAAATAAAGTAACTTTTTTACTTCACATTTTATACAAAAAAATGAATCCCAGTTGACTAAATAAATATTAAAATATATATATACACACACACACACACACACACACACACACACACACTGTCAAGGAAAGAAGAACATGTTTTAATAAAAAACATAACATTTTTAAAATTTAATGGGAAGGATATATTGAATCCATATATTAATGTTGAATAGTGATGTGGATGACAGGTTAAAGGTTAATCCCAACATTAGAAAGGAGCTTTTATATGTTGATAATGAATAGACAAAACTCTAATTAGAAATGGACAAAGATTATGAGCAGATATTTCATAGAAGAGTAAATCCAAGTAAAGCAAATAATAAATCCAATTAACATACGAAAATATTCTCCACCTCCCTCACAGTCAAGGAAATCACAAATTAAGGTAACAATCAGCTACCACTTATAACCATCAGACTGGCAAAAATTAATAGGTGATAATACCTACTACTGGCAAGGATGTGGAAGAAAAGAGAATTTTATCCAACACAGTTGGAAATATAAATTGTTTCAGCCCACTTTGGAAAGCAATTTGACAACACCCATGAAACTTCTGAAAATAGACATACCTTTAACTCAGCCTTTAACTCCTGGGGCTCCATCCCACAGAAATGTAAACATAAATGTGAAAAACAAATGAGATGAAGATACCGATTACAGATCTGTTTAGAGAGACAAAAATCGTGGAAAGAGCATGTGCTGTTGCAAGGAAAAGTTGAACAAATTTTGGAATATCAGCAAAATAGAATCTTACACAACCAATACACAGCAAATTAGACCTGTATCAGCTTACTTGGAGGAGCTTAACAAAACATAATGTTCAGTGACTTGGGTGGGAGTGAGAGTGGGCAGGGAATTCTCTCTCGAAGCTGGAAAGCACTGGGAAGTTGCGAACGAAAAAGTACAATGAGAGGAGAAGATAAATTTATTCCATACGTGAATTATATATGCATTTGTCATGCCTGAGACTGGGGTGGGAATTTAGAGCAAGGGGGAAGTCCAGGGGAAAAAGATGATTTCAATTTCAAATGTATTTATTAATCTTAATTTGAAACAGCGGTTGGGTGGGAAACCGCAGCTGGATGTGATGAGGGAGAGGAGACACTGTGTGTTGTAAACGCTCTCATTCCTGTGGGATCAGAGCAGGACCAGGGTGGGAATGTGCCACTCGGGAGGAAAGCTATGAGCATGAAATGCAGGGAAGTCAAGACGCTCATTTGTAGTTTTGAATCTCGTCTACCTGACTTTGAGATAAGCATGATCTTCACAACTCACAGACCTGCAGAGCATTGAAGACCAGTCATCTTTACAAATAGAGATGCTTCTGTTTGGGATTTCAGGAAAGAAAATTCTTACACACCCCCTCCCTGCTGTTCCTACCTCACCAGGAAGCCTGATCCATTGGCATAAAGAGGGTCATTTACTCCATTTAATCCTGGCCTCGCTGCCGGCTGCCATGGGCCACAACACTCGTGGCCCAGACTGGACTGTAACAGCCCCCTCCACTACAGATGTGACCGGCAATCGGAATCTCTTTTTCAGGCAGGATCTCCGTTGTCATTGTTGTTGTTGTTTTAAAGTGTATTATGTATTTATTTAAGCTGCAGCAGCAGTATAAAATAAGGAGGCTTGAACTTCAAGCCAATAGATCTGGATTAACGTTTCTTCATGCCAGCTTTATTCTCTGTAAAATGAGGTTAACCCTAAAGGACTGCTGTAAAGATAAAATAAAATTATTTATCTGAAATTATGTTGTAAATAGTGGAGAACAAGGAAATAGAAGTTGTTATTTTTTTAATTGTTTTAATTCGGCCCCCCGTTTTCTTTTTTTTCTTTTTTTTTTTTGATCAGAAGTTGCTATTAAGTATTATTCATTTTAATCTTAAAAGAAATATTAGGCCATGTGAGAGAAAAGCAATCAAAGAATGAATCAATTGTTTAACCACTTAGATCCATTATGGATTTTGAAAGATTTCCAATTGAATCTATTCATTATGTGTATTCTGGATAAATAATGGCCCCTTATTCTGAGGGAGTACATAAGACTTAGAAAACATCATGCATGTGTGTCTATTATATTTGTAGAAATGGAAATCTGCTCAGTTAGACTGTAACCCTAAGGCAATAGTTGCCTTCTACTTCCACGTTCCAAAGTAAAGGGCTGTCACCTAAGCAGAATCTGGAAAGGAGGTGGCCAATAATTAATGATGTGACCCCTAGCTCAGTGCTCTCCTGATGCTCAAAAAGTTTGAGGCTGGACATTCCAGGGAGTATTACCGTACAGAAAGTTGTCAGAGTGCCATGATTTCTGCTCCTCCCATGGGGAGAGATGCTTCCCCTAACATCAAGCCTAGTGAGGGAAGCTGCAAGAAGACCCACAGAGAGCTCAGGGCTTCCTCCAGCAGCCTTGGACGGTGGCAGACCTAGAGTGAAAGGTGAGTGTTTCCTATGGACCAGACGTGGGCCAGGCACATGCAAGGGAAAGATCCAGCCTGGCATCTTCTGGAAGGATGACCCCAGCTGGGTCATCAGGGGAGGTGATGGGACTTCAACAGAGAAGGTCTGAGTGGATGTGAACTGCAAAGAAGCAGGAGCCAAAGAGAAGGGTGTAGGAGGCTATTCGAATATGCAGCGTCCAAGTCAATCAACTACAGGAATGCAGTTTCCAAGTCAACTCTTGGAAACACCCACATGTCACCTCCCAGGAAAAAATAACCACTTTAAACATGTCCAAAAGCCAATACCAGGTTGCTGCCACTGAAATATGCCTGGGATATCTCATAGCATCTAAGGACAGGAAGTGCAACAGCACCCAGGAGGGCTGGATTCAGGTAACAAAGAGCCACAGGTAACCTAGGAGCTCAGACAGATCTCTCTCTCCCCAGCCCTCTCACCCTCTCTATCTTCCAAGATACTTTTGGATATATTTGCAGCTCTGTTGAATTCTTTTCTTTCTCCTTGGTTTCCACTATGAATGTTGCAAAGACTCACAACTTCAGTTTCTATATTTTCTTACTTCTGGAGAGAATCCCAAACTGAATAGCATATATAAGGTCCCAACTACAAATCCCTGGCAAAGAGATTCTGATCAGCCCAGTTGGAGTCAGATGTCTCCCTCTGGTTCACTTGACCAGGGCCAGTGTTGCAGGGTCATATTCTACAAACATGGTTGCCAAGGGCTCACCCACATGGGTGTGAGGAATGCTCTTGGCAAAGGGCCATGGCCCAAGAAGGTATCCCAAAATCTGTCTTCCATATATGTGCTCCAAAACACTGAATAACATTAATGAAATAAAAACCATAATACATATAGTAAAATACAAAACAAGGAAATGAAAATGTAAAGAGAAAAAAATAATAATAGAACTCAGACCAAACTTATCAAACAGGTCACTGAACATAAGTGATGTAGACTTCCCATTAAAAGAAAAAACTCTCAGATGAATTTGTAGATAAATAATATAAAACCTAACTCTATGTTGTTCACAAGACTCCTTAAAACAAGTAAATAAAATAAGCCAAAGGAGGCCGGGCAGGGTGGCTCACGCCTGTAATCCTAGCTCTCTGGGAGGCCGAGGCAGGCGGATCGTTTGAGCTCAGGAGGTCGAAACCAGCCTGAGCAAGAGCGAGACCCCATCTCTACTAAAAATAGAAAGAAATTAATTGGACAACTAAAAATATATAGAAAAAATTAGCCGGGCATGGTGGTACATGCCTGTAGTCTCAGCTCCTCGGGAGGCTGAGGCAGAAGGATTGCTTGAGCCCAGGAGTTTGAGGTTGCTGTGAGCTAGGCTGACGCCATGGCACTCGCCCCAGACAAGAGAGTGAGACTCTGTCTCAAAAAAAAAAAAGAGTCTATCATAATGAAGTCCTAACCTATGCAGAAAAACATGGTGAGGGAAAGAGGGTGCTTATCTCATGGAAAGATGATCCGGGATATTGACAACAGTTTATTGAACATGAGCTCAGTCCTGTACTCTCTCCTTAGTAGC
>CAUYSK010018700.1:0-14375 GCA_963575035.1 Avahi laniger
ATGAAAGCTGGAAGATTTTGGATGAAAGTCAGCACTGAGGAAAAGATGCTATAGTACAGATTTCTTTTTTTATTCATCTAATTTGAAGGTGAATGCTTGTCTGCACCTTTTAAGGTGATTAAAAACATTTTTTGTTGATAGTCATTCTAATGGGGTGAAGTCATTTCTCATTGTGGTTTTAATTTGCTTTCTCTAAAAATTAGTGATGTTGAATGTGTTTTCATATACCTATTGCCTATTTGCACTTTCGATATATGTCTATTCAGATCATTTGCTCATTTTTTAATCAGATTATTTGTTTTCTTATCTTGAGTTGTTTAAGTTCCTTTTATATTTTGGATAGTAACCCCTTATAAGATGTATGGTTTGCAAATATATTCTCCCATTCTGTATATTGTCTCTTTACTCTGTTAATTGTTTCCTTTGCTATTCGGAAGATTTTTAGTTTGCTGTAATTTGTCTATTTTCACTTTTTTTTTTTTAGCCTGTGCTGTTGAGGCCATATCCAAAAATACATTGCCCAGAATAGAGTCATGGAGATTCCCCTATGCTTTCTTCTAGTAATTTTACAATTTCAGGTCTTACATTTAAGTCTCTAATTCATTTTGAATTGATTTTTGTATATTATGTAAGATAGGGTCTAATTTCATTCTTCTGTATCTGGGTATCCAGTTTGCTCAACACCATTTATTGAAGAGGCTGTCTTTTTCCCACTGTGTGTTCCTGACATTTTTGTCAAAATTCAATTGACCATAAATACTTGGATTTATTTCTGTTCTGTTCTATTTGTCTATGTTTCTGATTTTATGCCAGAAATGCAAATAGGCAATAGATATATGAAAAAATGTTCTTATTACTGTAGCTTTGCAGTATATTTTCCAGACAGGTATTGTGATGTCTCCAGCTTTGTTCTCTTTTTTCAAGAGTGGCTTAACTATTCATGGTCTTTGGTATTTCATACAAATTTTGGGATTTTTTTTCTATTTCTGTAAAAAATACCATTGAAATTTTTATAGGAATTGCACTGAATCTGTAGACCACTGTAGGTAGTATTAACATTTTCACAATATTGATTCTTATGTCTGTCCATTTATTTTTGTCTTCTTTAATTTATCAGTGTTTTACAGTTTTTAGTGTACAAATCCTTTGCCTCCTTGGTAGAAGATATTCCTAAGTACGTCATTTTATTTTTTGTAGCTATCGTAAATGGAATTGCTTTCTTGATTTATTTTTGAATAGTTGGTTGTTAATGTAAGGAAACATTACTGATTTTTGTATGTTCATTTTGTATCATGCAATTTTATTTCATTTCTTTATCAGTTCTAAGTTTTGAGGTGGCATCTTTATAGTTTTCTAAACATAAAATCATGTCATCTGCTAAGAGAGACAATTTATCTTCTTCCTTTATGATTTGTATGCTTTTTATTTCTTTCTTTTCCCTAATTGCTCTGGCTAGGAAATTCAATACTGTGTTGAATAGAAGTAGTGAGAGTGGACATTCTTGTCTTGTTCCTGTACTATATGTATAGCTTCCGCACAGCCAAGGAGACTATCACAAGAGCAAACAGACAACCTACAGAATGGGAGAAAATATTCATACGCTACACATCTGATAAAGGGCTGATAACTAGAATTTATATAGAACTCAGGAAAATCAGCAAGAAAAAATTAAATTTGTTGATGTATAATTGTTTATAGTAATTTCTTACAATTATCCTTGATTGTATTTAACTGTACTTATTTCTCCAGTTATAATGTATTTCAATTGTAATGTCTTCTCTTTCATTCCTGATTTTATTTATTTCTTTCCTCTTTTTTCTTAATAAATCTAGCTAAAAGTTCATCAATTTTTTCTTTTCAATATACCAACTCTTAATTTCACTGATCTTTTCTACTATTTTTCTAATTTCTATTTCATTTTTTTCTACTAAATCTTTATTATTTATTTCCTTCTACTAATTTTGGGTTTTGTTGTCCTTTTTTTCTAGTTCCTTGAAGTGTAACATTTGGCTGTTTATTAGAGATCTTTGTTTTTCTCTGATGTAGGCATTTACTGCTAAAAATGTCTCTTTTAGAACTGCTTTTGCTACATCCCTTAAGTTTTGATATATCATATTTCTAATTTCATTTGTCTTAGGATAATTTTAACTTTCCTTTTAATTTCTTTTTTGATCCATTCATTGTTTAGGGGCATGTTGTTTAATTTCCACATATTTGTGGATTTTTAGAAATTCATCCTATTATTAACTTCTGATTTTATAACGTTGTGGTCTCAGAAAAGATACTTGATATATTTTTAACTTTTTAAATTTGTTGAGACTGGTTTTTGTGGCCTAACATATGATCTATCCTGGGAAACATTCTTTGTGCACTTGAGAAGAATGGGTGTTCTGCTGCTATTGGATGAAATAGTCTATGTATGTCTCTTAGGTCCATTTATTCTATAGTTCAAGTCCATTGTTTCCTTAACAATTATCTGTCCTGGTGGCCTGTCCATTGTTGAAAGTGGGGTGTTGAAATCTCCCACTCCTATTGTATTACAGTTTATCCCATTCTTGAGATCTATTAATATTTGCTTTAATATAAAGCAAAATATTATATATTTAGGTGTTCCAATGTTGGGTTCATATATATTTACAATTATTATGTCTTCTTGATTAATTGACCCTTTTATTATTGTATAAAGACTTTATTTGTCTTGTTTTAGTTTTTAATTAAAGTATATTTTATTTGATATAAGGATAGCTGCTACTACTCTCTTTTGGTTTCCATTTGCATGGAATATTTTTATATTCATCTTTTCACTTTCAATCTATGTGTGCCCTTAAAGGTGGGAGAAGTGAGTCTCTAGTAGGCAGCATCTAATTGGGTCTTATTTTTTTCCTCTCTACTTAATTTAACCACACTGTGTCTTTTGATTAAAGAATTTAATCTGTTTATATTCCAGGTAATTTTTGGTAGGTGAGGATTTCAGGCTGCCATTTTGTTCATTGCTTTTTGGTTGTTTTGGAGATCATTTGTTCTTCCCTTCATCTCTTGCTGCCTTCCTTTGCGATTAGATGATTTTCTCTAACATTATGCTTTGATTGCTCACATTTTATTTTTTGTGTATGTACAGGAGATTTTTGTTTTGTAATTACCATGAAACTTATATAAAACATCTTTTAGCTAAAACAGGCTATCTTAAGCTGATAACAACTTAACTTTGATCATTCTATACTTTTACTCTACTGCCCCAATGTTTTACGTTTTAGTTACCACTTATGTAGTCCTTAAAAAGTTATTATAGCTCATTGTATATTATTGTTTCTTTAAAATAGTTTTATCTTTTAGGCTTGATACTGCACATATAAGTGATTTACGCACCTCTATTATAGTTTAGAGTATTCTGAATTTGACTGTGTACCATTAATTGTTTTTTTTAAATGGTCAATTGGCTCCCCATGTCTGGAATAAATCCCACTTGATCATGTTATATAATTCTTTTTACACATTGTTGGATTTAATTTTTCAGGATATTTTTATTTAAGCTCAGGAGAGATAGTTGTCTGTAGTTTTCTGTGTTATCTTTATTTGCTTTGATATTGATGTTAATATTACATCATACAATGAATTGGAAAGTATCCTCTTCAATTTTCTAGAATAGTGTGTAAAATTAATGTTAACTCTCTTTTAAGTATTTAGTAAAATTCTCAAGTGAGGCTATCTGAGTTTGAAATTTTCTTTTTGGCCGTTTTTGAATTGTATATTTCAATTTATTTAATGGTTATGGGACTACTCAGGTTATCTATTTTATCTTTGTTGAAGTTTGATAATTTTTATATTTTGAGGAATTGTTCTACTTCTATGTAGTTAAATTTATGAGTATAAAGTCATTTGTAGCATTCTTTTGTTATCCTTTTAGTATCACAGGATTCATTGTGATATGTCTTATTTCATTCTAGTCATTTGACATTTGTGTCCTTTTTCTTTTCATTTTATCAGTTTTGGTAGTTGGTTTATGAATTTTATTAATCTTTTGTAAGAACTAGCTTTTGGTTTTATTAATTTTTCTCTATTATTTCTTTTAATTTCATTTGTTCCTGTTTTAAATTTTATTATTTCCTTTCATATTCTTTCTTTATATTTATTTTACTCAGGTGTTTCTTTGTTTTTGAATAGGAACTAAGATTATTTAATTGAAACAGCTTTTCTTTTCTAATGTAAACTAAAGTGCTATAAATTTTACACTGCCTAGGTGTATTCCACAAATTTTGATATGTGGTATTTAATTTTTATTCAGTTCCATGTATTTTTAAATTGTCTTTGAGTTATTCTCTTCTAACTATAGAATGTTTGTAAATGTGTTTTTAATTTCAAAGTCTTTAGGGATTTTCCTGTTTTTTTATTTTTGTTGTTGTTATTTATTCCTGATTTAATTCTATAATGTACAAAGTACATACCATGTATAATTTTAATTAATTAAATTAAAACTTGTTGGGGCTTTTTTAATGACCCATGATATAGGTAAAGCTTTCATGGGCCATTGAGAGGAACGCGTACTCCATTAAAATGTTTGAAGTGCTCCCTCAACATCAACTAGATCTTGTTTGATGGTGTAGTTTAGTTCATGTATATCTTTGAAATTTTTCTGTCTAGCAGTTCTAGTAATTGTCAGAATGGGGTGTTTAAACACCCAACAATAAATATGAATTAGTTTATTTTTTTTCTTATAGCTCTATCAGTTTTTGTTTCATATATCTTGAATCTGGTTTTTAGTTTATATACATTTAAGATTGCTATGTCTTCTTGATGGATTTATCCTTTCATAATTACATAATGTTCCTCTTTGTTCCTAGTAATTTCTTTGCTCTGAAAGCTACTTTACCTGATATTAATGAAATCATTCCTGCTTCAAATATTTTTTTTTAATTTTAATTTTCTTTTTCTTTTTTAGAGACTGGGTCTCACTTTGTCACCCAGACAGGAGAAGAGTAGCACAATCATAGCTCACTGTAGCCTCAAACTCATGGGCCCAAGTGATTCTCCCACCTCAGCCTCCAGAGTAGCTGGGACTACAGGAGTGCACCATTATGCCTGGCTAATTTTTTAAATTTTTGTAGAGACAAGAGTCTCACTATGTTGCCCAAACTGGTCTCAAACTCCTGGCCTCAAGTGATACTCCAGCCTCAGTCTGCCTAAGTGCTGGGATTATAGGAATAAACCATTATTCCTGGCCAAATTTTTATCGAGGTTAGCATAGTATATCTTTTACCATCCTTTTCTGTCAATCTATCTACACCATTTAGTTTGAAATAAATTTATAGTAGGTAGTATTTAGGCTTTTTTTTTAATCCACTCTCCCAATCTCTGATTTTAATTTGTGTATTGAAGAACATTTAAATTTAAAGTAATGATCGATATATTTGGGTTTAAATTTGCCATTTCATTCTACATTTTCTTTTTGTTCTCTGTTTCTTGCTCCTCTGTTTCTCATTTCTTGCCTTTCTGTTGATTATTTTAATATTTTGTAGGATTATATCTTTATTTATACCATTTGGAGTATATCAGTTTATATAGATTCCTTGGTGATTTTTCTATATATTACATTATCCATGCATAACTTATCATTGCCTATATATATCAATTCATCACATTGAGTAAAATATTGAAACTTATTTCCATTTAAGTCACTTTATCCTCCCCATTTAAATAATATCAAATATTTCCTCTACATATATTGAACAGAGCAACAGAAATGTTAAAACCGTTGTTTCATCCATCAAATTTGATTAAGAATCTCATGAGGAAAATGATTGTCAATCTCATTTACCCATTTTCCTCAACCTGTGAATATAGTGTCTCTCTCCATTAATTAAAATCTTAATTAATTTCTCTCAGCAATGTTTTGTAGAGAAGTCTTACACTCAGTTTGCTCAATTACTCCTAAGCAGTTTATATTTGATGCTGCTGTAAATAAAATCAACTTTACTAATTATATTTTTCAATTATTTTTGCTAGTATATAAAAAGAGAAGTACTTTCTATATTGTACTTTGTATATGCAGACTTATTCAATCCACATATTAGATGTAGTAGGATTTTCTTGTATATTCCACAGGGCTTTCTGCTTAAAAATAACATGTCTACAAATGAAAATAGTTTTACTTATATATTCTGATCTTTCTGCATTTGATTTCTTTTCGTGCTTGTAATAACTAGGTACCCCAGTACAATGTTGAATAGAAGTGGTAAGAGAAAGCATCTTTGCCTAGCTTCTAATCTTAGGAGCAAATCATCCAATATTTTTATAATTTTTTGTAAATGCTTTATTATCAGATTTATGAAGTTTTCTTGTATTTCTAGTTTCCTCAAGATTTTTATCATAAATGGGAGTTAAATTCTGTAGAGTGCTTTTTCTAAATCTATTGAAATGATTGTTTTTCTCTTTTATTTTATTAATATTGTGTATTACATTGTTTAATTTTATGTCAAATGACGTTGTATTCCTAGGATAAAATTTACCTTGTTACGACGTACTATACCTTTATGATTTTTATGCAATTTCTTAAAATTTTGTTAAGCAGTTTGCATCCAAGTTCATGAAGGATTTGAGCATGTAATGTTTCTTCTTTTTGGTGATATCTTTGTCAAATTCTCTTGCATAAGGTATCTTTATGAGAAAGGTTTTGTCAAATAATACAATTTCTTTTACTAACATAAGACTGCTCCTTTCTGGTTTCAACTCACATCAGTTTTAATATATTTTAACGTCTGTAAGATTTTTGGGGATACATAAACCTTTGTATCATGTTATTGGAAAATTTTGTTTTCTTATTAATATTTTTTCTTGTTTAGTCTATCCGGGGATTTATAAAATCTGTTGGAGTTTTCAAAGAAACAAAATCTGACTTTGTTGTATTTATTATGTCTTTGTTTTCTGTTTTTATGTCATCTCCTTTTTATTTACTTTGAATTTACTTTTCTGTTCTTTGTATGATCCCTTAAGGTGGAGACTTAAGTTAATTATTTTAGACCTTGCTTAATTTGTGCGACAAGTATTTTAAGCTACAAATTTTGCTCTTAGTACCCATTTACTGCATCACACAAAATTTGGTGTATAGTCTGCCTTACTAGCCGGTTTAAAATGTTTTCTTATTTCCCTTAAGATTTCTAATTTGACCTATAGATAATTACTTATGCGTGTATGTGAGTGTATCTCTTCATATATTTTTTCTAGATATTTTAATGTTATTTGTTTCTAATTTAATTCTGCTTTGATTAAAGAATATACCTTGTATGCCTTTAATCCTTTCAAATTTATTGAAACTTGTTACATAGATATCTGGAAAATATTATTTTATTTTAAGTGAAGATATTTTGTATATTTTAGTAATTAAAAAATGAGGTCACATTCCCTAACTCATTTTATGAGGCATGTTTAACTTTGATAGCAAAAGCAGACAAGGACAGCACAAACAGAGATGCCATAGGCTATTATAAATACAGATACAAAAATTTTAACTAAAATTGTAATAAACTGAGTTCAGCCATTATTTAAAAATACATCCCAATAACATTGCATGATCTCAGGAACACAAAGATGATTTTACATTAGAGTATCCTGTAATATAATTCCCCATATTAAAAGTTTAAACAAGGATTTATAGAAATGAGCAAATGAACATAAAGATTTAATAACAGTATGAACAGTTTAACATACAAAAAATAGATTACTTCCTAGAAAACCAGGAAGTGACAAGAACTTACTTAAAGCGGTAGTTTAGCTTTCAAAAATTATAGTAAATGTCATAGTTAATGAAAAATATTAGAAGAGTCACTTGAAGTTAGGAAAAAGACATAGAAAATCCTTTTAACTATTTGAGTTCGGCATTGACCTGAAAGCCTTAGCCAGTGAAGAATATCAAGAATAAATAAAATATACAGTGATGAAAGAGGGAAGTAAAATAATCATTAATGACAACTGATTTTTTGAATAGAAAATTACAGGAAAATCCTCTGGGAAATCTCCAGAGTTCTTGGTGTTTGTGAGGGTACAACTTTTGCATCCATTGGAAGTGCCAAAGAAGTTGACAGAAGTCAAAATGCCAGCTTTGTTACTGAAAGAATGTAATGGCTGAAAGTAAGAGTCAAAGAGCCTGCTTTTACCCCTAGTCTCATCACCTGCTCCCTGTCTAGATGGTTCATGTAAGAAAAAGTCTGAGTCCCCGGCATAGATTAGTGGTCGGGGTTGGAGAAGAGAGTAAAAATGTGTGGTGGGAATACAGCTGTGTTTAAAATTTTTGGCAGGGTCCAACCAGTGGAAAACTCTAATAGCTATCGTCCACTAAAAGATAATTCTTTCCATTCCATTATTAGAGTAAGTGATCATATAAGAGGCAAGGAGTTTTTAGAAAAAATTCATCCCCTTGTAAGTCAAAAAAATGGAGAATTATCTTTCCTCAAACAAAAACTAATAAAAGATAATCAAAACTTCTAGATAAAAAACAATTATTTATATTCCTATACCTGTAATAAATTTTAAAGAGTAATAAAAAGAAAAAGATACCATTTACTAGAGCAACCAAAACTATAAATATAAAACTACAAATAAATTTAAAACAAAAGGTCTATAAGAACTTTATAAAGAAAATGATAAAACTTAATTGAAAGACATAAAAAGTTTTAAAAAATGGAGATATAATATGTTCATGCATAGGAAATCTCACTATTATGAAAATGAATATCTGAATAAAATAATAAACCAAAAACAAGTCCAGTAAAAAAAATCCAACAAACTTTCTCACAGAATTCAAAAGTTCTCAGAGGAGGAAAGTTCGATTGGCAAAACACTCAGGAGAAGAGACTTCACTTCTCCAGTCAAAGAAATGTAGATTAAAATAAAAATGAGATGACTTAACACATTCTTAAGATTGGTAAAAATGTAAATGTCTAAAACTGCCAAGTACTGCTGTGCATGTAAAAAAAAAAATGAGATTTGTTACATATTGTCGAGGGTGTGTATATACTTAGAACAACTTGGGAGAATCTATAATGCCTGTAATGCCAGCACTTTGTGAGGCCTGGGTGGGAGGACTTGCCTGAGGGCCCCAGTTCAAAACCAGCCTGGGCAATTTAGTGAGACTTCATTTCTGTAAGAAATAAAAAAATTAGTGAGGCATGGCTGTGAGTGCCTGTAGTCCCAATTACTGAGGACGTTGAGACGGGAGGATGGCTTGAGCCCAGGAGTTTGAGGCTGCTGTGAGCTATCATGGTGTCACTTCTGCACTTCAGCCTGAGTAACATAGGGGAATCCTGTCTCTAAACTTAAAAACAAACAAACAAAAAGCAACCTGGGATAATGATAATACTTATTAAAGTTAAAAATGTTTATTTACTTCTGGAGTATAATCCATAAAGAGGTCAGAGGATGACACAACTGAATTAATATCACTATAGACTTGGGACAATTCAACTGAGAAAAAATAACCAAATAATATGCTATACCTGTTTCACATGTTTGTTTTCAACAAGTGGCTGAACCAAAAAGCATGGATCAAATTAGATGGTCATAGATGATTTAAATTATTCAGCTTTCATGAACTACCTGTAAATTGCAGTAGAAGTCAAGTAACAGTACAGCTAATGGGATTGTGACTAAATTGTAAAAACGGTTTGCACGAAGTATGTATCTTGACTTTTTGCTCATGACTACAACAAATTTACAGGCCGTTCGGTCTTAGCTAAATTTAATACCTGTTCTTGGTCTTCTCTTTGTCTTTCGAAGTATTGCCTTCTGTATCCTTTGTTCCCCTGTGGGTCTTCACATTTTTCACTAGCTATTTCTTTTCCTTCATTTAATAATGGAGAAGTTAAACTATGTGCCAGGCTCAAGTATTCAGAGGTTAAAGATTAGAAGATAAATATGCCATGTTACTTAAGGAGCTCTAACTTTCATTCTCAAACTGTGCCTACAACTAGAACTTTCCAAGCAATATTGGTAAGGATATTCAATTGTACATGAGAAATGGCCTGTGGAAGACTCATTTACTCTGCTTCCAGCCTTGTTCTTGTTCTCTCTCTCTCCTTATCTCTTTTCAGGGTCTTCCAAACTTGTTATCCATTAGTTTTTCTCTGGTTTCAAGCCTTTTGCTCTCCTTTGGACATTTGAAATACTGCTTCTCTTGTTTTACACTCAAAGCTCTCTAGTCATTGTCATGTATTTACTCATTGGCTCTTTTTTTTTTTTTTAATTCAGCATAATATGGGGGTACAGATGTTTAGGTTACGTGTGTTGCCCTTGCCCCCCCTGGCTCTGTGGCGCAATGGATAGCGCATTGGACTTCTAGCTCAGGCCTAGTGTGGTTACTCATTGGCTCTTTAGGTGACTTTACGCAAACCACATCTGGTCGCCGTTTTGCCTAGTTTAAGCCTCCCCTGGAAACATACCACTAGGCTGGTAAAAGGACTCAGACACCCACACCCCTCTGCAAGTTGGAGATACAGGGGGTCATTTATTTTCTGCCTATACCCATAAATAACTAGCACTCAAGAAAGAAATTACATAGCCTCAAAGAGATACAAAATATCCTAATAGTTTAAGACAGGAGAAATCACTACATGTTGGGATTAAGGGTTGCTTTAGGAAGGAGGTGATTGATATTTGAGCTGCATCATGAAATAAATATTCATAGTGACATATTGGGTAATAATAATTTCACCACTTGAACAGTTAAGTTAGGGAAAAACAGAGTAGCTTAGTGAGGTGAAACTCCTTTCCCATGAGACATTTCATATTAAAATCCAAGTTTGTATCCAACTAATAATCAGTATGTTGGAAGAATTTTGTGCTAATATGACACGTAAGGATATCTCATATTTTGTACCTTGGTATTTAATATAAATAATCCATTCTCTAAAAATTTATTACATTTTGTATTACATTTTGTATAGCATATTAAATTTCCCTATATAAAAAATCTCATTAAGAAAGCCACACTGGGAAATGGGATTCCCATACATATTATAACCAACTCTGCTCTTATCTAGAATTTGTACTAACAGACAGGGGATGGAAGAATATATACTCAAGTAATCCAAAAAATATCTCAAATTGGAGTAGATTATATTAGGAAAGATACAATATTTTTAAACAATTAGAAAGAATAACAATTGATAATACTATATGTAAAGTAGCATGTTGATTATAGCAAAGGCCATAATTTTGATCTCTAAATATTTTTTTAAAAGTAAGTGAAATTCATATATCTAGCAAGCAATTTCCTTGAATAGATAATCAGAGTCTTTTAGATATGAAAGGAATTTTAGAATCCATCTATTCAAAGCCTTTAGAGATGACAAAACTTCTTTCTAGAAAGATTGATTTTGGCAAGGACATATGACTAAATAATAGCAAAAATAAGACTATAATCCATGCCTTTGTCTTTCAGGCAATTTTTAAAATAATAGAACATCCCTTAAATAATTTACTTTAAAATTCTGAGAAAAAGAATTACTCTGAAAAACTCAGGGAATTATGAAAAGGGATGTCGTTTAAGTTCAGAGTTCCTGCTTCCAAGGCAGTTTTGTTCTTTAAAATCTGATGACAAACAAATATGATCTTAATGAGGCTTGCTTTTATTTAAAAATGTCAGATTAGCCATGTTTTTAATAAATTTATTCTGTTCTAAACAAAAAATTTGCATCAAATTGGAAAAAAATGCAGAAAATGAACTCAATGTTTTTCACTGCAATCTAAAGCGCTTTGAATATTATAACTTGTGACATAAGAAATAATGATATTAATAAATGATTTACTTAAAATGGAAAAAGAAGAAGAAAGAACATATCAAATAGTTAATTGACTTTGATAAAAGAGAATAGTATTAAATAATACATCTCAGTTCCTACATGAAAAGAGACAAAAATTTGGCATAGAGTTGTTTGTAACGTTTGAAGTTAAAGCAGAGAGATCCTGATTTGAACCTCTTTGGGGAAATGACTTACTCACCTGCAAAGTGCTCATATTAGAATTGGAGTCACAGGATGACTATGAGACAGTCTTGCAAAAGCAAGAGCATGATGTGAGAGCAGAATGAATGTGTGAAACAGAATATTGGTCATTTGTAAACTGCCAGGCTATTTACTAAGAATATAAGAACATAAACACTGTAAAGTCTATGTTAAGACTAATGGAATTTGAAAAGCTGAAAAATAAAACTCAGATTATAAAATCAGTTGTTCAGTATACAAATAGACCAAATGAATAGAAGAATGAATGAATGAATAGAAATTCCCTTCCCTATGAAACATTCCTATGAAACATCAAATTAAAAATTAACAGGTTATGCAAATATCTAAATATGAATCAACACCATGGGTATGTGAAACTATTATGAAACAAATACATGTGGGATAGTATGTAAAGCAGTACTAGTGGTCTTTTCTTTTTGTGTAACAAGCCAAATGAATTTAGGTCTGGGCAGAAGACTGGAATATGATGACTCCTGTCAGCTTACATTTCCTATATAAGGGTAAAAGAATTGTTTCTCCTTACCACCTATTTAATTTTTCATTTCTCCAGAGAAAGTTCACCGATTTTGAGAGGAATTATAAACACAAGGAATGCACTTAGCTAAGACAAAGAAGAGAGTATGGCCTATCAAAATTTAATTATAAAAAGGAACCAAATTTATATCCAAATAAAAAAAGTTCACTCATGATTCACATATTATGAAGAAATTCCTAGGACTTTTAATAAAATTACCAGCCTCTCAATTAGGGATAGGTATTTAAATATTTTATGATACATTGTCTTTAATTTAATGAGTTACTGTGGAACAGGAAGTTTTTAAGCTTGGATCACTAAACACTATTATGCTTTTTTAATTCACTCAAAACTTATTTAATATTAGTATATTCTTTTGATGGGGTCAAGTGTAATGCCAAACACACTATATGACTTAATTTATGTTTTATAATTTATAGCTTAATAGACCCTAATCACAATTTGTAGATTTCTTGCATCATTCTGACATTCAGAACTTTTATAGTCATAGGGAACTTTCATTGAATAGTAACTATATGTCAGTGATCATAATTTGTCCTATTCGTACAGTATATTTAGCAATATTCACAATAAGCCCATGATGAGGAAAATTCTACCAACATTATTTCACTCAATAAAGATGAAGAAACAGATGCTTAGAGACATTAAATAATTGGCCTCTGAGTCACTCATCCAGAAATTAAGCAGCAATGTTGGTGTTGGTACCCAGGCCTGTCTATCTCCAAAACCTGTACATCTAACCAGTTAGCATCTTTGTTGCTTAATAACCAGCTGTATGGCTTCCCTGGGTAGATGTATAGAATAGGTGTATTGTTGGACATGACACAAATCCATAGCCATCTGTCCCTCCTTTCTCCATATCACTAAACAAGAAATGATTTTCTCTATGTCTATTCCTAATCCCTCTAATTGTACTCTGCTTTCTCTCTGTGTGTCAACTACTTCCAAATATTTATTGCATTCCTAGTTTTCTCCTTATGTATAACAATTCTGTATTCAGCTGCCTACTTGGCACTTTCATATCCATGCCGTTATTTCCCTCCCAGTATGGGAGTTATCTTTAATAACTTATTCATGCTTACCACTCATATAACTAAAATACGTCAATTCTAATTTTAAAGTAAAACACACTCCTTTGTCTCTATCTTCATGTCTTCCTTCAGCTTAGTCCAATGCATGGGTTTCTAAATTAGCCCCCTAACAATGCCTTCACCTTCATTTTCTCTCCCTTATTTGTTCTCTACACAGAAGCCAGAATTTTTACAAGAGTAATACATACATGTATGTAATTTTCAAAAATTAAAACAGTACAAGCAGAGTGAAAAAGGTAAAAATCATCATTTGCCATTAAGAATGGTCTTCCTTCTTCCTACAACTGTTCATTTTAGCTGGTTCATTATAGCTTCATTTCATATGTGTGTGTGTGTGTGTGTGTGTGTGTGTATATATGAAAATTATGTTTTGATCCTGGCTACCTTATACAACTCTCCTATAATTTCATTTTATCACAGGTAATTATGTTGGCTTTTGGAGTAAAATATATATTTTCTGTAAATTGTATGTATTGATGATTTATTACCAACAGGTATAACTTTTTATTTTTTATTTTATTGTATTGGCTATATCCTGAAGACAAGGCTGAATAGAAGCTGTGAAAGAGGGCATTCGTCTCTTTTTCCCAACTTTGTAAGAATGCTTCTGAAGTTTGGTATTACTGTAATGAAGTTTGTGGATGATTCTCTTTTTCAAAGTCAGGATTTTCCTTCTTCCTCTAGCTTGCTAAATGTTGACAAATGGATTAAAAAAACATATGGTATACATATACAATG
>CAUYSK010018705.1:0-31601 GCA_963575035.1 Avahi laniger
GCCTATTTGGTACTACAACCTTAGAATGGGAGGGTCTTGTAAACAGGACACAAAACCCAGAACTCATAAAAGACTGATAAACTTGATTGTCTAAAAATTAATGTATTTTGTGTGACAAAAAAACGACACCATAAAGAAACATACACAGACCAGAGGAAAACACAACATAAAACCCTACACTGTATGGTAGCTACTAGCTACATGTGGCTTTTAAAATGTTACTAGTATAAACTTCGGTGTGCTCTAAGTATAAAATGATATTGGATTTCAAAGCCTTAGTACAGAAAAAGGGATAAAATATATCATTAATAATGTTTTTATACAATTACATTTTGAAATACTTTGCAAATATACAGAGTTAAATATAACGTTACTAAAATTAATTTTGCTTGTATCTTTTTACTTTATTAATGTGGCCACTAGAAAACTTAAAATTATATCTATGCTCACATTTTATTTTTTTGGACAATGCTGCCCCAAATGACACAAAGAGGCCCTATCAGTAAGAAAAAGACTAACCTGATAGAAAAATGGACAAATGTTATGTGTATATAATTTATCTTCTACAAATGGAAGACAAATAACTGAAGAGGGACTCAATGTCACTAGCAAAAAAACAGGCAAATTAAAATAGACTACTTGTCACCTATCTGCGGTGACAAATATTAAGACTGATGCACTCCAACATTGACTAGACTAGGGTATGGGTACTCATACACTTAAAACATCTTAAACTTCTTTTTTGGAGAACAATTTGGCATAACTTCAAATTTACTTAATAAAAGTATGTGTGCAAGTACTCAAAGATTTATACAATGTAGCATGGTTTTATTTTTTTCAAAATACTACACCTAACCTAAATGTCCAGTAGCAAAGAATTAAATAAACTGTGATATATTCATACAATAGAATACTATGCAACCCAAAAAAGAGGAAGAGACACATATAAAACAATATGAAAAGATATACAATATATATCATTTTTAAAAGGTCACAAAAACAGACTATATGAGAATAATCATCTCATTTTTGTATAAAGGAAAATATGAGTATAATTATTACCCTATCTATAGACACACACCTGCAAGGCTGTGTAATTAACCATTTTTAAACAGTGTTTCTGTGGGGAGAAAATGAGGAATAATGGAGAAAGCCCATTTTTAACTCCACATATTTTTTACTGGAAGTTCTTTTTATATTGGCCATGGATAAATTTTTATATTAAAAAAGAATATGTCCCCTAATTAAGAATTAATGGTTAACTGATATTTCTATTTTTAGAGAAATAGTTACCAAGGACACTAGTCAATTTGCGTAATTTTCCTGGCATTTCTTAAATATTTAACCATTAATGAAATATAAAAGAGAATAAGAATAAATGAAGGGAAAAGTAAATAAAATAAAGGAGGCTATTAGTATTCGTGTGGACTCTACAAATATTATTTAATTTGAAGGTGTTCATTACACTTAGATGACAATAAATATAGATGATGCATGAGTATTAAGATAATAAACCTTTCTTTCAATTTCATCATCCAGCCTTCTCAGTTCCATTTCTCGTTGATCTTGCTGAAGCTTCAGAAAACGCCTTCTTGCAGCATCTTGTAAATGTATTTCCTTTATTTTCAGCTCTCTTTTCACAGCAGCTAGTCTTAAATACAAAATACATTAAGTGGAACAAATAAAGCATTTCCCAATATGGTTTAATCTTTTCTTAATTGCTGCCTGGTACCTATTTTGACAAACTTTTTCAATTTAACTGGTGCCACTGTAACATAACTGTTTATAATATATAAATGAAAGATGCCCAATTAAACAAAGAAGTCTACATTCATGAAGATGAGTGGTCCACATGCATTGGCTACCATTTTTACATTCAGACTTCTAACAGGTCTACCACTCAGATCACTTCAATACAACTGATATCCTTTATGTGAAGGAAGAATGCCAAAAAATATTCCAATGTTACCAAAAATGATGTATGCTCATCCTGAGAATTTTAGTAGAAGGCTAATGGCTCAACTCGGTAATTACCATTTTTTTTTTTTTTTTGAGCCTCGGCTCTGTTGCCCAGGCTAGAGTGCAGTGGCGTCATCACAGCTCACTGCAACCTCAGACTCCTGGGATCAAGAGATCCTCCTGCCTCAACATCCTGAGTAGCTGGGACTACAGGTACACACCACCACACCCTCACCACTACTCCCAGCTAATTTTTCTATTTTTTTTGTAGAGACAGGGTTTCACTCTTGCTCAGGCTGGTCTCGAACTCCTGGCCTCAAGCAATCCTCCACCCTGGCCTTCCAAAGTGCTAAGATTATAGGCGTGAGCCACCATGTCAAGGCAGTAATTCTTTTTAACATATACTAGCTATCTGTTTCATAAAGTTCTACCCCAGAATAAGAATCAATAAACTTATAGAAGTGAGTTTCCTAACAAAGAGGCTTAGTCTCAATGCTTATCCCATGACTTTGCTTAATTTAAACATTTTACCTTATTAACATACTTTTGTTTATTTATTTAAAAAAATCTTTTTAGAGGTGGGGGTAGGGTGAGGGGAGTCTCACTACATTGCCCAGGGTGGCCTCAAACTTCTGGGTTCAAGTGATCCTCCAGAATAGCTGGGACTATAGGTGCATGTGACCATACCTGGCTAACATACTTTTGAATAAACATTTAACTCTTCTTCCCCTGTCCTCCAAAGTATTAAATGCATAGTGAAATAATCATTTTATGTTACAATTGTCTGGTCACAGAGGTATGTTTAAAACACAATTGAAAAAATTATACTCCACCAAAAGTGATTTACCCAACACTCTATTACAAAGCATTTCTGCCCACTATAGAATGATGGTTCTAGGGCAGGGCATGGTGGTTCACTCCTGTAATCCCAGTACTTTGAGAGGCCGAGGTGGGAGGATTGCTTGAGCTCCAGAGTAGAACACCAGCCTGAGGAAGAATGAGACTTTGTCTCTACAAAAAATAGAAAAATTAGCCAGGTGGGGGAGGCTGAGTCAGTAGGATCCCTTGAGCTCAGGAGTTTGAGGTTGCAATGAGCTATGAAGATGACACTGCACTCTAGCCTGGGCAACAGAGCAAGACTGTCTCAAAAAAAAAAAAAAAAAGAATGACAGTTCTAAATAATGTCCTTCAATGTCATTAGATCTAGTATTACTTGTGAATAATCAGTGCAAAGTTATATTCAGTATAGCTTTAAAATTACATTTTCCTATATACCAGTTTTTGCAAAGAGGTATATAAAGATTGTTTTTATTAACTTAAATATTTGCTTAATGGAAATACTATAGCTGAATATACAGTGTTGTTTCTAAAATGAAAAACTAAAAGAAAACAGAAATTATTCAACTAACTCTTACATCAAGATTTTTAAAAAAGTGATAAATTATACCTCTGTCTTTGTTGAATCATCTTCTCTTCCTCTTGTAAGAGCATTGCTCTTCTTGTTTCTTCAGCTTTACGAAGTAGTTCTTGTTTCTGGTACCAAGTTTCATCTTCAACTCTTTGCTGGTCTACTTCAGCTTGCATATCTTCAACTGTCTGCCTTAAGTAGATAATATTTATTATTATGAAAACACAATCAAGAAAGCTGAGTAATTTAAGTCCAAGAACAACCAAAACACAAAATGTATACCTGATTAATGTGTCATCAATTTTATTTCCATATGCAAGACTTAGCTATATTTAAAGTTATTTCTGGCCAGGTGTGGTGGCTCATGCCTGTAATCCTAGCACTTTGGGAGGCCAAGGCAGGAGGATTGCTTGAGCTCAGGAGTTTGAGACCAGCCTAAGCAAGAGTGAGATCCCATCTCTACTAAAAACAGAAAAATTAGCCAGATGTGGTGGTGTGCGCCTGTAGTCCCAGCTACTGGGGAGGCTGAGCCCAGGAGTTTGAGGTTGTAGTGAGCTACAATGACACCACTGTACTTTACCCAGGGCAACAGAGCAAGACTCTGTCTCAAAAAAAAAAAAAAAAATACTTCCAGCCTTCCAATTTTGATTTTACAAAAATACTTAATAATTTAAATGTATTTTTCTTTAAAAACTTTCTTATGTTTATAACAGATTTCATTTCATCGAAGAACAACGATTCCATAATTACCTCTCTCTTAAGTAATCCAATTCATCATTCCTTATTCTTTCTCGTTCCTGTGTCTGATAGTCCACAATAAACTTTGGATATTGATTAAATACTGGATATTGCCCTTTTGTCAGTGCAACAAAAGCATCGAGCACGCTGTCTGGATGAATGTCAGTAGGCGTGGTCTCCATAAGACGATAAACTTCTCTAATCACAACGCTGATGTCCAGGTTATTTCGATGGTGGAAAAAATACTGTAAGAAAACTTGGTGTTTAAATAGAGATTTACCTAACAAAGCAGTTATGAGGCAGAATTACAACAAGAGTTTGAAAATGTAAATGTGAATTTTGTCTTTAAGAATATTTTGATTTTTTCAAATTCACTGAGATTTTTTTAACTCAAGTTTTATTAGAATGAAGACTCAATTTCCTATTTTCAAAATGTAATACAATTTCACAATCATATGAAATTCTGAAATAAAACTATTTACATTTTAGCTCAAAATGAAGGCTTCCATGACAATAGAAAAAGAATACTTCAACTATGGAACACCTTTTCAGCTTGAATTTTTCCTTCACAATCTAGAATAAATAAATTATAAAATAGCTTGATTCTTTAAAAACGTCTGAAATGTTTCCACATTATCTTGGCAGATATCCAAATTCTAAAATATCTATATTTTAGATATTTATATGTATGTATCATATGATCATGAAGTAAAAAGAAGTCACACACACACACCAAAAACCCAACTAATTCATCCTGTTTACCGAAAAAGCCTCTCCTTTTCAAAACTACCTCTAATGCTTTCTTTCAGTCACTTTCCCGGCAAGCCTTAAAACTCTGATTGTTACCATGTTGCACATGCAATAAATAAGCATCCAGACCATCCCAGACCAGATGGGTCAGTGATAAGATCATTCAAGAATAAACAACTACTCAACTGTTAAACATCCTTTATAAAGACGAAAAGCACAAAATGCCAATATTATCATGATTCTTTTCTAAATCTATGATTTCAAGACTAACAGCCTGCTATAATTGTTTAATTTCTACAAAGTGTATTGAGTTCAAGGATGTGGTCTAATTTGATATCCATTATATGCCTACCACCTAGCACCAGTGCCTGACATACAACAGGCACCCGATAAATAAACGGATTTTTCAATTGAAATAACTGAAATTTGAGAAGCCCCTCTTAAAAATAAGGATATTTACCTCAAAATCATCTTTAAGATTACAGTTGAGCAAAGGAGCTCTAGAACATACGTTGTAGGCTACAACAGCCATCAGGAGAAATGAAGGATGGTTGGAAAAGACATTATCAAACAATTTGAGCCATTCTTCTCTTGTCAGTACTTCTGAGAACACAGTTTCAAGAAGAGGCCACGCATAAAGCTAAAGTAAATAAGGAAAAATTTATTAGTTGTCTAAGGAAAAGTCAAAATAGAGTCATTGCTATTATAATATTCTCTTACATTTAAACTATGAAAATCGTTATATTAAATACATAATTATGAAAAGAACTACCTTAATTTGGACCCTTCTTTACAGACTTTCAGGAAGGCAGTTTAATGAAGAAAAAGAATGAATAGTGTTAAAAATACAAAATGTAGTATGCTTTTTATTACACTCCTTCAAGAAAATACTGTTTTATTTATACCAGAACCAATGTTAGCTTCCAAAGTAAGTGATGCTATTCTAAAAACCACATATTTCTTACCTGGGAAGTTACATCATGATCTACGAAGTGTTGCAGCAGTTGTTTGTCATGAAATGCCAAAACATTTTCTATCATACTAAGAATATTGATAGGAGGATTAGGAAAATATTCAAACCAATGTTGACACCAATTGACTATGAAGAAAAAAAGGAAAATTTATCTTTAAATATCTTGTTTATCAAACTATTTTGTGATTCTTAAATTTATCTACTTATTATGTCCTCAACATGCCCATGAATAAATAAGAGAAAACATAACTCTTTAAATTCTAGGACAATAGATTTTTAAAATTCCATTTTATTAAAATAGTATCTTAGGTTTATAATAGAAATATAAATAGAAATATAATAGAAATTTTGCAAATTTCTTCAGAGTAATCAAAGAAAAAGTGTCAATTAAAACAAATTCACTAGCACTGTGGGAGGCCGAGGAGGGTGGATCGCTCAAGGTCAGGAGTTCGAGACCAGCCTGAGTAAGAGTGAGACTCCGTCTCTACTAAAAATAGAAAGAAATTATCTGGACAACTAAATATATATATATATATAGAAAAAAATTAGCTGGGCATGGTGGCACATGCCTGTAGTCCCAGCTACTCAGGAGGCTGAGGCAGGAGGATCGCTTGAGCCCAGGAGTTCGAGGTTGCTATGAGCTAGGCTGAAGCCACGGCACTCTAGCCTGGGCAACAGAGTGAGACTCTGTCTCAAAAAAAAAAATAAAATAAAATAAAACAAATTCAACTTCCCAAAGTATTCCTGATCCAAGTTCCAGGGCATTCTGGTTCCTCCTGACTCCTGTTTTGTTCACCTCCTGATTAAAAAAATGGTCTTTTTAAAAAAGGTCGCTATTTAAGTTTTCAATAAATGTAATCAATGTTAACATACCAATCTCTTCAAATCTACTAAAATTTATATATAGTCAAAATTAGATAAGCTTAGGAAAAATGTTCAAAATTATATTCTTACATATAGATAGCAATATATAAAAATATTTATCTCTATCCATTAAATGTTATGAGAAAAAGTCCTCATATCTAAGAAAAGACTGATTGTTCTACAATCATAAGTAACCACCAGAACTGGTTTTAAATCTGTCTAATTGATCAATGACACTTTGTTTCAGTAAACTTGATTTTGAAAACAAACCAATAACAGCGGCATTCTTCGAAAGTCAGCTAGTCCAAAGTAGACTCCACTCCACTGAATAGGATTCTAAGGCTGACTTTAACTCACTTGCACTCTGTAATCAGTATAAACCCCTCACCCCAAATTCTTATCAAAAATCCTATATAAGATCAGTTTGTTTTGCTCAATGAGCCTATGTTTAACCTTTCCTTTACTTAATTATTAAATGCTGTTTTTTATTTCAAATATTGAGTTGCGGTTTCATTCTTTAATAAGATCTCCTATCTCAAATTAGCTAAAGAAGTCTTTATCAGAATAAAGACTTATATATGGATTATATATGGTTTACAAGGACTTTCCAATTCTGAATTTCCATTTATTTCCTTTATTACTGAGCATTTGAGTTAATAATTAAGTCATAAATAAAATCTTGCAAAGACTAAGCTTTTACAAATTCAAATTCTTTAAACTACAGCTCTTAATTTTAAAGGAAAATCTGGTTTAGCAACATTTACTAAGTATCTATTATGTCTCAGACACTGCTAGTTCTGGGAAACTAAAATGCTACACACAAACACAAAACCCTGATCATTATATTTAATCTTCATTAATAGAACAGTTTTCCATTAGCAAGAGGGAAACCCTGTTGTACAGTAACCATTTGCCTTCTCTTAAGTATTTTTATGCTGCTTTGATGCTATCACAAAAATATGGGTAGAGGGCTTAGAGAGAGAACCAACAGAAAGCAAAATGAAGAGAATGACAATCATGCGAAGATTCTTTACTAAACCCAAAGACATTCTGCCTGGCTATAAAAAAGATTCTAAATAGTGTTTAAAAATGACTTTTATAAATATATTCCAAATTATACATAGAAGTGATTGTTTTCCTTCAATATGTCGTCTTCTAGGTCCCAACTAGACTGTAAACCTAAAAGCCAAAACAACGGTGTATCCCAAACAGTACTAACATTTAATTAAAGCTTATTCATTTTTTTTTTATTTTAACCAGCTCCATAAGAAGGCTCATTCATTTTTTAAAAATTGTATTTACCTAAAAGCATACAGAATGTCACCAAAACAGCTTCAACATTTTTTTTTTTTTTGCAGTTACAGAGTGGTATTCAGTTAACAGAACAATTATTTCTTGTAAGTTGCATCAGAGACAATTGAGGATGAAAAAACTACCATCCCCATATATAACTATTAATAATTTGTGCTATGTACCAAGAAAGATCTTATTTAAATTTCTATGCTAATTTATAACCCCCACACCACAATAGGCAAGGTTAGTGGCTATTAAAAATACCACCAGGACAGGACTATTTAAAGGCACATTTGGTGGTGTGTTGACTCTACAAAAAAAGACACTGTACAGTCCGAAGACAAATCTTATGCAGTCTTAAATTTCAATTTTTTCCTTTAAAAGTTGTGCACAGAGTTGTTAAACACTTTATAGACAAGAAAAAAAAACTGCACTAGAACCAACTTATTCATCATTGTCATCTACTTCATCTTTTTCCTTCTCTTTCTTTTCTTGCATTTTTTAGCCTCCTCTTTTGCCACATCAGGCTTTCCTTTAGCTAGGTATGCAGTAACATCCTTTTCACATTTTCCCTTCAGCTTAGCAGCCTTCTTTCCATAAGGCTGCTTGTCACCTGCAACAGTGTCAGTCCACATCTCTCCCAGTTTCTTTGCAACATTACCAATCGGTAGGCCAAATGTTCTCTGATTTCGGGGTGAAACTCAGAAGAGAACAAGAAAAATGCCAAAGGAGGCCTCTTGGGGTACACTGGGATCCTTGAACTTCTTCGTTTCCCCTTTAAGGAGGGAGATAGGCTTTCGTTTCTCTTTCATAATAAGCCTTATCTGTCTTTACCATGTCTTCAAGTTTTCCTTTCTCTTTGGCAGACTTGATCTTCCACCTCTCTGAGCACTTTTTAGAAAACTCTGAGTTAGGTGGGTGTAGTGGCACACATTTGTAGTCCCAGCTACTGGGGAGGCTGAGACAGGAGGATCGCTTGAGCTCTGGAATTTGAGGTTACAGTGAGCTATGATGACACCACTGTACTCCTGCCTGGGCAACAGAGCAAGGCACCATCTCAAAAAACAAACAAATCACAAAAGAAAATTAAAGAAAAAAGAAAAAGAACTCTCGGAAGTTGCCTGAAGCACTCGATGCTCCTCTCAACAAGTTTGTACAAACAATGTACCTGATGACATTTTGCCTCTCGGCTTCTTAGGATGGCCTTTGCTTGTGCTTAGTTATTTTTCTCAGCAAGGTACAGAGTTACCCAGTACCTGTCTAGCTCTCAATCGCGCTGCACCATCTCTCTGGAGCTCAATGTCCTGCCATGGCCGTCAAAACGGGAGCCAGATGCAGCCTCCTTACTTGCTCCGCTCTGTAACATTACTCTTAATAAATGTTTATTGAACAAAACTCATCTGAGACCCTTGATAAAAGTCCACAGCTACTAGTGCTAATTATTATGGAGGAAACGATAATCTCCTACTAGATTTAGATTTCAGGTATGTTTGTTTAGAAGAGGAAAATCAATTTCCTTAGTACATAATAATATTTTAGCTATGTAACAAGATTTTACTGGAAATAAAAATTTAGTTTTGCATGCCTATTTAAGTTAGCTATAATCTGTTTCTTTCTTTCTTAATTGTGGTAATATATAATTTGTCATTTAACCATTTTAACCATTAATGCTAATTCAGAGGCATTAATTACATTTGCAGTGTTATATAACCATCAATACTATCTATTCCAAAACCTTTTCAACAGTCCAAACAAACTCTGTACCCGTTCAGCACTAACTCCCTGTTCCTACTTCCCCAGCACCTGGTAACCTCCTTTCTGTGTCAAAGAATTAGCCTATTCTAGATATTTCATAGGTAAGTGAAATCATATTTGTTCTTTTTGTGTCTAGCTTATTTCACTCGGTATGTTTTCAAGGATCACCTACGTTTTAGCATTTTTCAGAACTTCATTTCTTTTGATAGCTAATATTCCATGTATTATAATGCATATATATTTTGTTTATCCATTCATCTGTTAATAGACACTTGGATTATTTCTACCTTTTGACTATTGAGAATAATGATGCTAGGAACATTTCACACACTAGTATCTGAGCCTCAGTTTTCAGTTATTTTCGGTATACATGTAAGAGTGGAATTGCTAGGTTATATGGTAATTCTGTTTAACTTTTTGAGAAAATACCGAATTGTTTTTCACAATGCCAAACTTTCCCACAGTGACTACATCATTTTATGTTCCCACCAGCAAGGTATGAAGGCTCTGTTTTTCCCACATCCTAGCCAAAGCCTGTTGTTACGGTGTTTTAAAATATAGCCATTCTAGTAGGTATGAAGTGGTATCTAACTGTGGTTTCAATTTGCATTTCCCTAATGACTGATGATGCTGAGCATCTTTTCATGTGCTTGTTAGTCATTTGTACATCTTCTACGGAGAAATGTCTACAAGTCCTTTACTCATGTTTTAATTGGATTGTCTCTTTGTTATTGTTTCATTTCCCTTTAAAACACTGAGTGCTATTGGTAGAGCAAACTAGTACAACCCTTTGAGGGAATCAATTATTCATATTTTATGACCTAATAATACCTTTTTTGGAAATCTACCCAAAGGAAATTATTATAAACATATATGTGAAGATAGTTATATTATTGCTTTTAATAGGTAAAACTAGAAACAATCTAAATATCCAACAATAATCTAAATATCCAATGCAAATTATGAAATATTACAGCCAGTAAAATGCTTATGAAGTTTATAAAAATAAGGCAAATGCATATAATATTAAATAAAAGCAGTTTAACAACAAAAACTGCTTAAAAGGTATGGAAAAATTTAAAAAAATTCTTGCAGTTGAGGAATAAATTATGGTATATCTATAAGATGAAATATATTATTTCGGGTAATAAATTATGTTTTTCAAAAATATTTAATGATTTGGGAAGAAATGCTCTTATAAGAAATTCATCAACATATTATCAAAAATTATCTCTGGGGAAGAGGAATATTGGTGAATTTTCTTTTCTTTTGTATATTTTTCAAATTTTCTCCAATAGTAAGTAAAAAATTATCAAAACAGGCACAGTGTAATAAAACAAACAGAAAAGTGTACAGGGAAATACACTAAAATATTCATAATATATATGCTTGAAACTTTTTAAAATTTCTACCTTTTAGAATATTATAGTTAAGTGTGTAGCTCTTTTGTACAAGAAAAATATTAAGTGATTTAAAATACATAATAATGACTTATTTTTCCATGTAAATAATGATGACAGGGAGTAAACACAATGGCTAGAGTACAGACTTTGGAGTCTGACTGCCTGGGTTCAAATGCTTGCTCTGCCCCTAAGCCAAGCTTGGGTAACTTAAGCTCTCTGTGCCTCAAGCTCCTCATCTGTAAAAAACACCTACCCCATAGGATTATTGTGAGGATTAAATGAGTTAATAAAGGTAAAACACTGAGAATGGTGCCTGGTACACAGAAAGTACTCAATAAATGTTACCCGCAGATGCTGAGGATGAAGACAGCAGCCAACACTTGGGCACTAAACACAATAAGGACTGTGTGCTAAATGCTTTACACACTTATAACAATCCTATAAGAATAACAGACTTTTAGTAAGTGAAGGATCAGCTTCATTCTTACTAACAAAATCCAGTCTATAACAATATCTTCTAAAATTTATCCAAATTTTCTTCTAAATAAAAAGGTTTATATATAAATGTTTCAATTGTCCATTTTATGCTCTATACCTGATTTTTTTCACACTTTCTTGACTTAAAAGTAGAGAAATTTAGAATTGTTAAATGTTGTAAAGGTACAAAGACATCAGGAAAATGTATAGAAATCCATTCTTGGTTTCATTCTTTAATAATTATTTACTTACTTATGAGAGTAGCAACAACTTCAAAACAGATGAGCTGGTTGTTCTGGAATAATTTTACAAATGGAAATGCCAAGAGTGGAAGATATGGTGTGTCGCTAAAGATGACAGACCAGTGAGCTAATGCAGATAGGGTTCTGTGAATAAAATAAGGATATAAAGACCAGAAAATAATAACTTATTATTAAAATTTATTTCAATAATACATTTACATGATAAAAATTTGATACAAGAAGTATATTTGGTGAAAATTCTCCTTATTACCCTATCATTTGGTTCACCTCTCCAGAAGCAACCACTGTTAAAAGTATAAATCCTTTTTTTTAAAAAAAATCACAAATGGTGGTAATAAACATTGTTCTGCATTTTGCATTTTTCAATTAATGGTATCTTGGAAATAGGTTATATCAGTATGCACACAGTTTCCTCATGAAATTTTACAGATGCATCTTCATTCCTTTAAAATGATCCCTATTCTTGGGCATTTTTTCCCAATCTTTTATAAACAATGCTGTGCTTAATGTCACTGTACGTACTGTATATCATTCTTCATATGGGAATACAGATCTGGATAAATTCCTAGAAGTGGAATTGCTGAGTCAAAGGATATGTGCATTTGTAATTTCAATAGCCAGTTCCAATTAGCCTCCACAACAAATGTCTATTTACATTCCCGTCATCAGCATAAAAGGATGTCTGTTTTTTCACACTCTTGCCAACATGTTTTATTATCAACTATTTTTTTAAACAATTAATCTAGGTAAGAAAAGGTACTTCAATGTAGTTTTAATCGGCATTTCTTTTATTATGAGGGAAGTTAAGCATCTTTTCATATTTAAGAACCATTTCCACTGCTGTAAACTATACGTTAAATTCCTTATTCATTTTTTATATTGGCTGACCCTTTTTCATACTTATTTATACAAGCACTTCGTACATTAAAGAAACCACCCTTTTGTCATATGTTTTCTCAGTTTTACATGTGTCTTTGTTTTGGGAATTTTTTTTTACATATAGAGGTTTTTATCGTTATCAGTCTTTTCTGGATATACTTAGTACTCTGGGATTACAATTCTTCCACATTTACTTCTAACACCTTTAAAGTTTCTCCCTCTTTAAGCTTTTTATTTGAAATAATTTTAGACTTACAAAAAACTGCAAAAAGTACAGAGAATTCTTGTATACCTTTCAGCTAAATTTCTGTAATGTTAACATCTTACATATAATTATCAATGCTAAGACATTAACGGCACAATGCTAGTAATTAAATTATGGACTTTATTTAGACTTTACCATTTTTTTCCATTAATGTCATTTTTCTGTGTCAATTTTTCACTTTGCCAATCCAAGATTCAAAATTACATTGATTTGTTATGTCTCTGTAGTTTCTTCCAATGTGAGAGTTCCTCAGTCTCTCCTTACTTTTCATGACATTGCCACTCTTGAGGAATAGATTTGGGTTTGCCTGATGTTTTCTCATTATTAGAATGAGGTTATATATTTTTGGCAAGAATATCACAAAAGCCCACCCAAGGATGCACAAAAAAAAGCAAGAAACAAAAAACAAAAACAAAAAACAAAAAACATCCCCTAAAACAAAGAGAAAGTAGAATATCACAAAAGTGACGTGTATCATACTGGTATGTCTCATTACTGGTGATTTTAAATTTGGTTACTTGGTTAAAGAGGTGTCTGCCAAGTTTTTCTACTGTAAAATTACTATTTTTCCACTTGTAATTAATAAATATCTTGGGGGAGATATTTCTTAAGACTATGCAAATATCCTGTTACTCCTCAAACTTCTGCAGGCAAATTTTAGCATTAATCAGTAGATCTTGCCTGCAACAATTATTACTAAGGTGTATGTACTAATGGTGATTTTTTATTTCTTTAATTCCTTCTACATTTATGAGAGTTGCCTCTTACCCCATTTATTCAATTATTTATATCAGTATGAACTAATCGATATTTATTTTACTCTATGGGTTATACCTGATTGCTATTGTTATTTATTATTTTGCTCAAATCATTCCAGCTTTGGCCACTGGAAACTTTTAGGTTAAGTCCTGTGCCCTTTTGACTCACATAGCCATCCTTTTTGGAATGCTTCCTTATTTTATAGCATTATAAGATGCTCCAGGCTCATCTTGTACTTTCCCCACCCAAGCCCTGCAATCAACCCACTTCTCCAAGGAGCCCTGGTTCCTGCACTAGCTATGCTCATTGCTATTGGGGTGTCATTGCTGCCCCTCTCAGCAGAGAGAGCTTGGAAATATATACATGCATACTAACTCTTGCATACTGTATTTCTTTCAGTATCTACTTTTGTCTACACATATATTAAAAACCAACACCACCAATTCTATTCTACCACCACAAGATTCATTCTAGCCTTCCCCTTTTGGTTAGTTGTAACTTCTTTCTCTGAGAGTAAGAAACTTGGCTGTCATCTACGTTCCCTTATTTAGTTAACCCTAATATACAAATAAAGTAGTTTCAGACTTGCTAACCCCATATCCCACATTTACTTCTAGTACTTTTACGGTTTATTTTGTTTTTTAAGTAATTAAAATCTTTAACCCAAGGGGAATTTATTCTGGTGTAAAATATGAAGTACGCTTTCAACTTTTTCCAGGTGACTATCCAGTCATTTCATGTCATTTACTAAATATACTGTCTTTTCTCCACTGTTTTGAAATGTTATCTTTAAAAATAATTTTTGAACGTAGTTAGACCTACGGCTAGACGACCTATCTATTTATATATCAGCATCAGTTTCAATTATTATAGCTTAATAATAGCTTTTAACATCTGTTAAGGCTAATTCCTTCCCATTACTAAATATAAATTATTTTCCAAGAAGTATATTTTAGACTTAATGTGCCAAGTAGAATAATGCACACCCTCTCCCAAAAGATGCCCAAGCCCTAATCCCCAGGATCTGTAAATATGTTATTTCACATGGGATTTTGCAGATATGATTAAGCACCTTGGGGTGGGAAGATTATTCTAGGTTATCTGAGTGGATCCAATCTAATCAGATAGATCCTTAATTGACGAACTTTTCCTGGATGTGGTTGGAAGGAGATACTACTACAGAATGGGCAGAGAGATGGCCTTGTCAGTTGATTTGTCCATCAGGATTCAAACAAGACTCACTTATTGAATTTGGTTGTTACCTCCTTTAAATCTCTAAGTCTCTTTTACTCTAGAATAATCCCTCCCCTTTGTTAAATTACAATTTTGAATTTTAATAAAGATAGAAATTTAAAATTAAAAAGTTTAGAAAAATAGAAATTTAAAACAACAAAAAAACATTGCTGTGAAATCTTAAACGAAATTAGGACTATAATTTGAAGTACCCATACACAGAATTGGAATTAAAATAACATTAAGTGTAAATGTATTAGTAGGCATATAATTGTATTACAAAAAAACCTCAAAAGATATAAACAACCTCTTGCCACTTTAGGAAGACCTAATAGAAACCATTATCTCAAGAAGGACCCCATGAACACACAGTATCTAGGTAGAAAACATCAAAATTATTTCTTTGATAATTTGAATTTTTAATTAAATAGCTTATACTGTGATGTTGTGTTACTCTTTCCCAAAAAGCAGAGCAGTGTAATGATTATATTCATTTGCTCTTAATGCGAATGTGAACAGAACTTAATGGAAGAGTGAAAAACTCCTGAAATATTCTGTTTTTAAGTTGTACTGCCAGTGATAAGAACTATCAACAAGTACTTAAGAGGAGCACTCATAATTTAAGAAGTCTAAAATCCTGGCCGGGCGCGGTGGCTCACGCCTGTAATCCTAGCACTCTGGGAGGCCGAGGCGGGTGGATTGTTTGAGCTCAGGAGTTCAAGACCAGCCTGAGCAAGAGCGAGATCCTGTCTCTACCAAAAATAGAAAGAAATTAATTGGACAGCTAAAAATATATAGAAAAAATTAGCTGGGCATGGTGGCGCATGCCTGTAGTCCCAGCTACTTGGGAGGCTGAGGCAGAAGGATCGCTTGAGCCCAGGAGTGTGTGGTTGCTGTGAGCTAGGCTGATGCCACGGCACTCACTCTAGCCCGGGCAAAAGAGTGAGACTCTGTCTCAAAAAAAAAAAAAGAAGTCTAAAATCCTAAGACACATGACAATTATAAGAAATTTTAGGTAACTTAATGGTTACTTCAGTAGCTTTTATTAATAAAATCAATTCTTGATTCCCTACAATGGGATTAAAAAAGGAAAATATTTTCTATCTTTTCCTCTCAAGTTGGGGAATTTATTATTTCTGAAGAATGCATGAAAATATTCATTTCTGAAGTAATGTACTCTCCTCTTTTAACTTCCTTCTGCATCTGATGATAGACTAGGCTTTTTAACCAAAACACTTACCACTTTCAACCTCAAATGCATGAACCCAAAAGCGAAGGGAAGACATTAACGGTGGACATTGGTATTTTGACAAATGTCTGAACTCTGATATCATCTTATGCAAAGACTTATGTACAACAGGGAAGCATATCAAATGTGAAGATCAAATGGTAAAAATAAAGAAATTCCCATTTCTTTTAAGTCAGGTCTTAGCAAAGTGATCTGATTTTTCTCTAATTCAAAAAGGCAGTGTATCATGAATTTATCCTTTGACTCAGTAATCAAAAAATTTTTGAATCTATCCCAAAGATACACTTAAATTTAAAAAAGACTCATGGGCCTGGTGGAGTGGCTTATGTCTGTAATCCCAGCACTCTGGGAGACTGAAGCAGGAGGATCGCCTAAGGCCAGGAGTTTGAGACCAGCCTGGGCAACCTGGCTAAATATCTGTCTCTAAAAAAATAAAATTGAATTAAATTAAAAAATTTAAAAAATAAAAATTAGCCAGGCATGGTGGTGTATACCTATAGTCCTAGCTACTGGGGAGGTTGAGGCAGGAGGATGCCGTGGGCCCAGGAATTCGAGGCTGCAGTGAACTATGATTGTGCCACTGTACTCCAGCCTGGGCAATAGAGTGACCACCTCCATTAAAAAAAAAAAAAAAGACTTATGGACAAAGCTAACTAATGCAGAATGCTTCTAACAGCAAAAGACTGGAAACAGTTCAAATGTTCATTAATGGAGGAATGGTCAAATAAATTACAGTGCATTTGCACAACAAAGCACAATATAACTATAAAAAAGGAAAGAGGAATATTTTACATTGCTTTGAAATTATAGCCACATATTAAATTTAAAAATCAGGGCACAGAAAACTATAATAGTATACAACCATTTACTTAAGGAAGGAAGAAGACAAATACAGTTGCACATACAAATCAGACAACTTTTATTAAAAGGATTACTTATGGGGAAGAGCGGTAACAGAATGGAGAAAATAGAAGCCAGCCTGTTCTATATATACCTTATTTTATAGATTTGATTTAGAAACATGTAAATGTCTCATGAAAGTATAACACAAAATAAAAATTAAATATAAAAAAATTTAAAAAAACTGAAAATAAAACAAACTAACCTGTGTAGTGAGTTAGAGGTGTTACCATATGAAATTATTTCAAGTGACTTTAAAACAATAATTTGATTGTACATGTCTAATGGGATATAATCTAAGGACAAAGAACTACAAAAAATATTTTGAATTGTTTTCAATAATCGTAATGTGAGATAGTCATTTTGTTATTATTTATAGTTACATAGTTTTTATTATACAGCATGCATATATGGAATTTAAAACCATTGTGTGCAGAAAAATTAAGGAATTAAGTCAACATTGTTAGGAATCAAGATTCTTAGTATAAGAGAAAAGATAAAAATATAAAAACAAAGAAGCAATACACACACTTTGTAGTTCTAAATTTGAATTGAAAGTATCAGTATAAACCTAGCTCTATCCACTGAAAAGTCCTATATATTTAAATCTATGAATTCATAACGAATACACTGATCACTTTGGGGGACTCCAGGGTAATCAATTTACTATTCTGAAAACTGGTAAATAAATTTTTTAAAAAAGGTACTGAGCATTTAACTTGCCTTTCCTATATGAGTTGTATCTTAGGATAACCTGAGAGTTGATAATAGGAAGTTTTTCTTTATAGAAATTTTCTAGTTCATAAAAGAAGAAGGAATGATAGAATTATATTATCACTGTTTTATAAATCTCTGGAGAAATAGTGAATCTAGGCAATAATCATCAATGGCCAGTAACATCATCAAAAGAGACAACCAGGTATCATAAACTTCCTAGCAGAAGTACATAAAACCACCTATGAAATTTTCTTGCAAAACAAAGAAACAAATACCAAAGGGGGTAAAATAAAAACCTTGAATCAAATCAAGTCCCTAGCTCTAATTATCAGTTTATAGTAAAGTCGAGAACAAGAGAAACATGTTATAATACCATGGGAATACAATTAGCAAACCAGAATATGAAAGACGGTATAGGTTAGATGGCCTGGTTTCTTCAACAAATACATTGTATGGAAAAAAAGATGGAGAGGGATATCAACCAAATGCAATGTGTGCACCTTGTCTGGACCATGATTTTAACAAGTTTACCATAACAAAAATTTTTAAGATAATTAGAGAAATATGAATGCTGATTGAATATTTGAGGATACTGAAGAATTATTGTCAATTCTTTTTGTGTGTGACAATGGTAGTGTGTTTATGTTAAAGAAAAGGAGTCGCTATCCTTTAGAAATACTTACGTAAATATTTAGCAGGGTATGTGTGTGTTGGGATTTGGGGTGTAGAGTGAGTGTGAATATCAATGCAACAAGATTGGCCATGAGTTGGCAATTGTTGAAGCTGAGTGATGGACATGAAGATATTCACTATATTATCTTATTTTTATTTATGCTTGAAATTTTTCATAATAAAAACTTTATTTTAAAAAAGGCTTAGACTCTGGAGCCTGGGCTCCCAGCTCTACCACTTGTGTGACTTGATCTTACCCGCTAACCTCTCTATGCCTCAGTTTCTTTAAGTGTAAAATAAGTTAGATGTATATTTAGTAGTGCTTAGCACATGAAAGGCACTTTAAGGGTTAGCTATTATTATTATTGACATTTACTGGGTGCTTACTATGAATTGCACTCTAAAACTACCATTGTAAGAGAGATTCTTATCTGATTGTCCCAATAATCTTATGATGTTGGTGTTATTACCACCACTTTTCAATCAAGAAATTAAGGCTAAGAGAAGTAAAATGGAATGACTTACAACACAATTATTAAGTGGTAGAACAAAGATTCAAAAGTAGGTCTTTTGCCTTCAAATTCAAAGCTCTTTCTGCTATGTTTCTTTGTTCTTTTAGATTTATCTGAAAGATTCCTATTTTCCAGAACACAACACAAACTAATAGTCATATGTAATATATACATAAGTTTTGTTTTTAAATTAAACAAACCAACGTATCACACAAGGATGATTAGAAATGACCAAATGATATTTTGTAAGTAGAGGATTTTAAAACATTGCAATTATTAGTTACAGGTTGCATACACACTGCTGCAATATACTGAACATACCTCTGTAATACTCTGAGGAGTTTCCTGCTTTTGATGGGGTATTTTTTCTGAAGGTTGAGAAATGCCACATGAGTACCCTTATCTATGAGGCTACTGAATGCAGTATGATTTTCAGGCAGTTGTAGCAGAGACCGCCAAATGAACATTCTGAAATTAAAATATAATTTTAACCAAAAAAAATTTTGAATAAAATTGATTTAACATAAAAGAATTTAAATTTTACCTGTATTTTGTTGGATATTCACCATAGCCTTTTAATAAGATTTGTAAACGCTTTTTGTTTAATCCATCTGACAATTCATTCTATAAAGACAAAGATAGTATCACAATAAGTGACATAATCATTAACTGTAAAGATGACAAATGGTAATCTAGTCCCCAGTGGCTTTCCAACTTTAGAACTCAACACACAGTAAGAAGTATTTTCATATTATGGGACTCTCTTCTCTCTTATTCTCCCTTTCTTGAGTGTGCATGTATATACATAGCAAATAAAATTCATGACATATTACCTTCCTAGACTAGGGTTTGGCAAACTTTTTCTGTAAAGGGCCAGTCAGTAAATATTTTAGGCTTTGTGGGCCAAAAGGAAAAATGGAGAATATTATGTAGGTATATAACCACTTAAGATGTAACCGTTTAAAAATATGAAAGCCAGTCTTAGCTTGAGAAGCTGGACTGGGCACATGGACTTCCATTTGCATCAAGTGCAACGCATTCCGGTATTTCCCACCTCCCCACACCTGCTTACCTCTTCCTTTTTCTTAAAATTCTGAACAACTCCTGGCATGAAAGTATCAAGGACAAGTCTGGCAGAAAAACTTATCTACTTCACCATTTTATCTTAGACAACATTTATCTTAGACATCAGCTTCTGCTGACAGTCTCTTATACCTAAAACTTTCAAGTCAATTTTTATCTTAATGGAAAAATTATATTTTATAGGTTTTAGGATTAAAAAGCCATTTTTGTAGATTATCTCAATTTGATCCTAAGAACTTTGTGAAACAGATGAAATGTTGTCTTCCTTTATTTTAGAAAATGGGAAGGTCGGGCCAGGTACGGTGGGCTCATACCTGTAATCCTAACACTCTTGGAGGCCGAGGCCGGAGATCCCTTGAGCCCAGGAGTTCGAGACCAGCCTGAGCAAAGGTGAGACCCTGTCTCTACTAAAATTAGAAAAAATTAGCTGAGCATGGTGGTGCGTATCTGTAGTTTCAGCTGCTGGGGGAGGCTAAGGCAAGAGTATTGCTTGAGCCCAGGAATTTGAGGTTGCAGTGAGCTATGATGACACCATTGCACTCTAGCCAGGGCGACAGAGCAAGACTCTGTCTCAAAAAAAAAGAAAGAAAAAGAAAAGGAAATGGGAAGATCAGAGAAGTTGAGTGAATTGTTCAGTGACAAACCTACTAAATCTTGGCTCAAGACCCGAAGCCAGATTTTCCGACTTAGTATTCTATTTACCAAAAGAAATAGGTAATCCAGCGTGATTAGATTGGGAAAACTCAAGATGATGGTGAATGAAAATTCCCATTTGAGTGCCACATACCTGATATAGAGGGCAACTAGCTCAGACTAGAGCAAAATAATCCAGGTAAGAGACATGTTGATTGCTGTCATCACCAAGATACCTGCTGCCATTGAAGTCTCTCTCTCTCTCTCTCTCTTTTTTTTTTCCCCAAGAGAGGGAAGAGTAATGATGGCTATATAATAATCACAAGACTTGTCACAGCAGAATCATGACAAAGACAAATTTAATTATCATATAGTGTTACCTCTTTATTTTCAAAATTACCAGTCAGGTCTTGTTTTAATATTCTAGTTTGTATTTTGCTTTCCCTGGATTTTGCTGGCTGCTGTACTCTTCCTGATGTTACCTTCATCTTGAGATCAGCGGAACTCAGTTTATTCTTGGGAAAATCTTCAATTACTTTCACTAAAGGAGGAGGTGGCTAAAAGGAAAAATAAATGAATAAATAATATATATATGTATTTTGTGGCTATCCTTAGAAAATAGGCCTGTTTATGTTTTTCAAAATTTGCTCTGATTAATAACATGCTTTAATATGTGTAATTATTCTTCAGGCAAAACATGTAAGTCAAATGTCTAAGAATGTTTTCTGGTTAACTAATAAATCAAAGTAAATTTCTACCAAATTCCTTTGAAAACATAATAAAGATACATGATTCACAGTAATAAATAGAATTTAATTATTCCTTGAAAGCTAGCCTTAAATCATATAATACCAAACCATTTTCACACTTGCATGATAACGTTAGTAGCGTGGCAATCATCTACAGCAGAGAAGGCACAGTTAGAGGTGTGGCCCTCTAGAATGCTGAGAGAAGCACTCTAATATTCTTCATGCTCCAGTGAAATTTCTGAGGCAGAGGAAACTCCTGAGTGACTTTACTCTGGAAGCATGAGACCCCTGTCTCTCTGTCCCCTTAGTTTAGTGTTTTAATCTGTATAATGATAGCTATTATTAATAGTTCCTTACTGCATCAACAGCTTAAAAAGCAGTTCAGAAAGCATGACTTAGAATCCAAACCCTCATTTTCGTGGGGCCTATCAAACAGGGGGAAAAAAACCCCAAAATTTCAATTTACTTAAGGTAAAATGACTCACTGGAACACTTTATCCATAGATATTATCTTTGAAATCAACAGATTTTTCTTAATAAAAGTAAATGATTAGATAGGTAACTTGGGCTTTCTGAGTTCTAAATACAGTTAAAGCACAATGACCATTTATAGTGTATGGTTCAATTCTTCATCTATGGGATGGAATTAATAGTGGCCTGACTTCTGAGTATTACCCATCGTTAATATCCTTCAACTATTTTCTATCTGCCTTCATCTATTCTTCTAAATTTTTATTAAAATTTCTATTCTAATGTCACATTTTCCCCTGCTTGAATCTCTTTCTCTACCATGCAGCACAACTTCCCAAAAGTTAGATCCTGCGATGTGACTTGATTTGACATACCTTTGTAATGTTAAAATTAAAACTTCAACACATAAGAATTCATTTACTTTATCAGAATGATACCAGCAATTCTCCAAAGAAAAGAAAATAAAGCTTAGAAAAAACGGGACACAGGTGAGTTAAGATTTGTACAAAATACAGAGCTGAACATTTCTATAGCCTGGAACAGCCATAAAGACACTGATGATGCTGGTGATGTGTTCAAAAAGTAAAAAAGATCTATTTCCAAGCCAGCTTTTCAGTTCAATGTGATCTCAACTTGTTCAACAAATAGCACAGAGGAACTCAATGACTCATTCCTGCCATGGTTTTTCCTCAGATCTCTCCCTGCCTCTACTCAGAAAGTTTAGCTAGTACTATAAAATTGACTACTGAAGAGGTCAAAAACTCATTAAGAGCAGATAACAATATATTAATAAGTTTTTATTAATAGATAAAACATACAAGCATATATAATTATATAGCACATATAAATATATAATAATATAAACAATAGCAGCACAGTATAATCCCTTATGTTTAGAGAAAATGTATGTATACATACACAAAAACACATATATAATTGATTCTTGTTATTTGCAGCAGTTCTATAAAGTCACCCTGAACACTCAATTAGTGAACACTGAATCATTGCTCCTAGGGGAAATACAGAGTTAGGTTCCTTAGAGCCTGAGGTCACAAGATTTTCATCAACCGATCAATACATAACTTTGTTTTAGGCGTGTTTCTGTTTAAAGGTACCTTATATAATACACATTGGTTCACTATCATTGAACTCACAGCCTATAGAACTGTAACTCATTCCCGAATGAATTTATCTAACACACTCATGTATTTTCTCTGTAAGTCTCATCACAGCCTTCCTGTGCTTAGGAACATTAGATACCACTTCAGCACTATGCTTGGGAGCCACTTTAAATAGTGAAATCACACAAAAAAAGCCCCCAAATGCAAAAAACATGGCATTAAATATACCACAAAAAGGATACCTGTTTGTACCATAAAAGCTGAAACAAGAAAGCAAAGTACTGCCTTGTTCAACTTTAGCTGGGAACAAAGACATTAGGCAACGAAATTTTCAAGGCTCCGTGCATGCCTGTGAACAACCATGCAAGCACTGAAAGCACTGATTTTGGAACTACAAATAAACTTTATATAGAGAGTAGGCAAATTCTCATTTGCACAATCCACAAATAATGAGGAGTGACTATATACATTTACACACAGAGAAAAAACATTAAGAAAACATCCATCAAAATCATCTGAGAATAGTGAGACTTTGAGTGATTTGTATTTCTCTATTTGCTTATCTCTATCTTTTGATTTTTTTCTGCAATGAGACACTTAGTGCTGTGTAATTAGGAAAAAATAGAGAAAGCACATAAAAAAAGAACACTGTATTAGGAATCAGAACACCTGGACCTGCTTAGTCATTTGCTGTGTGATGAAGGTGGGGCACAAACGTCTTCCTCTCTAAATTGAAAGAGTCATCACCAAAGTCCTTGTTAGTGCCACCAGAGTACAATTCCAGACTGGGAAGGCTGCACAGAGACAATATGACTTGTTAGCTAGGGGGGTTTAGATAACCATAAGAGAAGAAGTGTGTGCATTTTAGATGAAATGAATAGTGTGGATGACAGATGCAGAAATAAGAATGGTATCTATGGCGGATAATTAAGGAAGTTAAAAGTATAGGGAAATAAGTTAGACAGGTAGATAAGATTACAGAGAATACAGCCAGACAGAAGAGTGTGGACTTAATTAAACAGGAAAAAGGAAGGAAGCCACTAAAGTAATAGTATTTAAGAAATGATGATGAAAACATTATTGTAGAAAAATGTTATATAAAAGATGGAATGAAGGGCAGGGTCAGGCACTGAGGGCTCTGAGTTTGGGATATTTGTTTAAATTACTGTTACTTAAAGTAGTTAATGAGGACTAATACAAGGATGGCTATTATGGAGATGGTGAACAGGCAGCACATATATAGCTATTCCAAATTTAAGAAATTATATGACTTAGTATTGACTAGATTTAGGAAATAAAAGAATAGGACATCAAACAGAGATGTCCTTTAAGAAGGCAGCAATTCAAGAATGGAGAGTAGGTGAGAAATCAAGACTAGAGATGTGGCTTTTGGAGTAAGAGCAAAAAAATATATCCAGAAAACTGGGTAAGTTCCAAGAAAGTCAGAAAATAATAGCATAAGGATTTTATTCTTGATGATATAATATTTGCTTTTAAAAAACTAATGTTGATTACTTGATCACATACCTTATTTATTTCTTGTGTTAAAGTCTGAACTGAATATATATTTAGACTTCCATTTTCCATAATAGATGCAATGTACCGTCCATGTGGGCTAATTACTGAGGAGCTAATTCCTTCATCAAGGCTCCCAATTTCAAAGAGAAGTTTACAAGTTTGTATATTGACAAATCTCATAATACCATCTTGACTTAGTACTCCAAGAACCTACGGGTAGAGAGAAACAATATAAGTTCCTAAAAACATTTGAAAGTCAAATGACTGAAAGTCAAACTATATACACATATACGTATATGTATCTAATATGTGTATTTTTACATATATTTATATATACGTATTTTTGAGAAGGGCAGTTTGAGGAGGTTCTATTCTCAGTGAGCTATTATATATTTTAAAATCACTAATTATGGCTCAGATGAGTCTGGCTGTAACCAGACCCAGTAAGGAACCCATTATGGTGGACTATGGCAATGTGACCTAAGAATCCTCTCTTTCCACAAGCAGTCCACATCCACTAATGATGTACGCCGTGGACAGAGATCAGACAGTGCTTTGGTTTGACTATGTGCCCCCAAATGCATATGCTGGAAACTTAATCCTCAGTGCAACAGTGTTGGCAAGTGGGGCCTAATCAGACGCGATTAGGCCATGAGGGCTCTGTCCTGGTGAATGGATTAATGCCATTACTACAGGAAGTGGGCTTGATACACAAGGATGAGTTCAGCCCCCTCTTCACCACCCCCACCCTTGTGCTATCTGCTTTCACACCGATGTGATGGCTTCTGCCATGTTATGACACAGCAAGAAGGCCCTCAGCAGATGCCGGCTCCCTGATCTTGGACTTTCCAGCCTCCAGATCCATGAGAAATAAACTTCTATTGCTTATAAATTACACAGTCTGTAGTATTCTGTTACAGCAGCGTAAAACAGAGTAACACAGACAGTTCCTAACTCTTACTTCCACACTGTCAAAAGTGAGGAGGGTGGAAGGTTTGTTTTCCTTTACCATTTCCATAGTTTAATCAGAGCTAACATCAGCCCTGCTGCCCCCACACAAACCTGTGACTCCCAGTGAGGCAATCCACCGTCTGCCTATCTTCAGCTGTTTCAAACTAACATTTGTGGAGTGAAAAGAGTTTGTGAGTTGCAAGGGTAGTTGAGGGGTAGGGGGAAGCTAGTCTTTTAGGGAAAAAAAAAATTTTAATTTTAACTCAAATAGTTTGAGAAATTTAAAACGTAATAAAAAAGTTTAAGCAAATAAATCCCTCTGCTGTCTAGTCTAAGCACAGGTTCTTTTCCCAGTGCCAATGGCTGGTAAGTGGTGCCACCATGTGACTGCTTGAAATGCCAATGTCACTTGTATACAAAAGACCATAAAAGGCAGTTTGGAGGTGACAATCGATAGAATGTTCTTTTATTGGTCGGCTTGTAGGAAACAAACCCCCTCATTTGTAGTTGCTGCAACCCTTCTGGAGGGCAATTTGTCAAGATCTATCCAAATTACAGATGCACATAACCTTTATGCCACCATTTCAACTCTGGGATTTTATCCTACAAATAGGGTATGTGAAATGACATTTGCAAAAAGTTATTCACTGCATGGTATTTGTAATAGAAAGGGACTAAAAATAGGTTAAGAGCCCAAGAATAGAGGACTGGTTGAAAAAAACTATGAAACACTATGCATGCCTGTAATCCTAGCACTCCAGGAGGCCGAGGCGGGCAGATTGTTTGAGCTCAGGAGTTTGAAACCAGCCTGAGCAAGAGCAAGACTCAGTCTCTACTAAAAAAAATAGAAAGCAATTAATCGGACAACTAAAAATACATAGAAAAAATTAGCCGGGCATGGTGGCGCATGCCTGTAGCCCCAGCTACTTGGGAGGCTGAGGCAGAAGGATTGCCTGAGCCCAGGAGTTTGAGGTTGCTGTGAGCTAGGATGATGCCACAGCACTCTAGCCCGGGCAACACTGTGAGACTCTGTCTCAAAAAAAAAAAAAAAAACCACCATGCAGATGTAAAAAGGAAGCTCTGTACTGATACATAGAACAATCTCCAAGTTAAGGAAGAATAAAAGGCAAAACACTACATAAAATAGTGGGAAAAACAACACTATATGTAACAACACTGGTTATGGGGGAGGAGTTGAATAATTAGACAAATGGGAGAGAGGAGTGAAAGACTACTGTACGCTTTTTATGTTTTATGTTTTCAACCATGGGAATGTATCACCTATTAAAAAATTAAGTAAAATAGATATGATGCACATATACATACATACATTATATATATACATAAAATATATATCTAATTTGTTAAAGTGTGAGATCCATGACAATCAATTGTAAATAAGAATGTTGGACCAGGCATGGTAGCTCACGCCTATAATCCCAGCACTTTGGGAAGCGAAGGCAGGAAGATTGCTTGAGGCCAGGAGTTTGAGACCAGCATGGGCAACACAGCAAGATACCTGTCTCTACAAAAAATAGAAAAATTAGCCAGGTGTGGTGACACACACCTGTAGCTCTTCTAGTCAGGAGGTTAAGGCAGAAGGATCACTTGGGCCCAGGAGCTCGAGGCTGCAGTGAGCTATGATTGTACCACTGTACGTCAGCCTGGGTGACACAGTGAGACCCTGTCTCTAAAAAAAAGAAAATCTAAAAAAATAAAAACAAAAAAATAAGAAAGTTAAGGTGGGGGGATGGGGAAAAAGCACTTTGTAAACTAAGGAAAGTTATGAATAAAACGTTTCATAGGAATGAGGCAAACAATTACGGCAAATAAAACACAGTACAACAAAATGAGAAAAGTTTAGTTATACTCCCATCTTTAATACTTACAATTAACACGAGTATTGACAAGTTGCTCAATGTTTAGTGTTATAATCTGTAAAATGGGGAGAATATCTTTCCTGCCTATGCTCAAAGAATTAAGGATCAAATAAAAAATAACATGCCAAAGCACCCTGCAAACCATAAAGCGCAACTTAAAGTATATTGACTTTATAAAAAGAGTAAATTGTCAGTAATATAACGAGCATAAGATTTCGAATTTGTTTTTAATTCTAGACTCTTTCACTAAAATATTTGCAATTTCAAATTCTTGTTAACAGAGTGTAAGTCAAATAAGTAGAGCTGATATAGTTCAGAAAAGGATGTGATTTTTCTCAAAAAGCAGAATGTCCTACACTTATGTTACTAACCTGATTAGAACCAGCATCAAAACTATCAGGAAGAAATTCTAGATGGCGAATGGCTCGAACTTTAGTAGGCATCTGAATAATTCTAAAGAGCTGTGTAGCCTCCAGGCACCACAAATGAAGATGATTTGATTTGCCTCCAGCAGCCAGGATTCGGCCATCTCTACATAACAAAAAGGTGAGAAAGGAAGAGTAGTTGAATTGTCTATAGCAGCACCATCCAACAGAACCTTCTGTGATTACAGAAATTGCCATATCTGTGCTGTCCAATTTGGTTGCCACTAGCCACATATGATTACTGAACACTCGAAATGTGGCTAATGCTACTGAGGACATTATTTTTAAATTTTACTTAATTTTTATTGATTTAAATAGTCACATGGACAGCTCAGGTTTATAGTATATTTTTTATCTGCTGTTCTATGGCCCTAGCTTAACAAACATTTGTTTGATGACTTGAAGGCTTTCTGCATGACATTTATACTCTATAGCATAACCTCAAAGTCACTTACCACTATCCAACTTCCTATATTCCATAACAACTATACAGAATTGACAGTGCATTATTATATGAAAATACAAAAGTGCTCCAACTTTTTTCCTGCTCCAAGAAAGCTACTTTATGTTTGTTTATAAGGTACAAAAAGAATAAACCGTATTGACTTGCAAGGCTGTTACTCATTCATTCAATGAGGATTTGTAAAGTATCTATTATAAGCCAGATATCATTCCAGAAGCCAGGGACACAGTAGCAAACAAGTCAGGTAATCCTGCCCTTAGGGAATTTTCAGTCCAGCAGAAGGCAAATAAACAAATAAATGAACTTGACCCTAGCTGGTGATAAGTTCTATAAAGAACTATAAAATGAGATGATAAAAGCTGAGAAAGGAGGAAAATCTGCTACCTGAATGACATGAATGGGCCAGTCATGGAATACGTTGGAGGAAGAATTCTACGCTGGTGAGTATTCCATACTGGCCAGCACAAAAGTGCTGAAAAAGGAATGAGGTTAGTATATGAGGAAAAATAAGAAGCCACCCTCAAGTGTGTCTAGAGCAGAGTAAAGGGAAGGAGGTGAGATAAAGACAGGGAGGCCTAGGCCGGATGACAGAAGGTCTCAGGGGATACCAGGGGTGGGGAAAGTGTAAAAGGGGATAAATAGAAAAGTGACATGATCTGACTTAACGATTTATAAAGACTATCTGCAGTGCAGAGATTGACTTTAGGAAATGAGATTGAAAGGAAGCAGACCAAACAGGGAGACTACTATAGCAGTCTGAAAGAGACTAGGGTAGCTTGGACTAGGGTAATACTTGCAGCAATGGACAAAAAAATTAACCAACTCAATAAATCGTCTGGTAGAATTGAGGGGATTTAGGACTTAGGAGGTTGACAGAAGAGACTTCCTAGGTCTTTCCACTGAAAAGACCTAGAAACAGTTATCAGCCCAGTCACAATGAGTTCCCCGAGCATCCAAATTAGGATCTTAAAGTACCATTTCCCATTAAAATGAACCCAGACTCTTCAGAGAAGTGGCTGATTCCAGACTTGGGGCAGGAAATGTACAAGGTGAACCTGGAACATCTTGTCATACAAGAAAGCACAAAAGCTACCAAAGACAACCGGAGTTATAGCAAAAGGATTCAAAAGTCAAGTTGAAGAGGATCCTACTGGTCAAAGCTGAGAGAACTGGAGCATCACTAAGAATAATAGTGCAATGTATTAAAACATATCAACTATGTTAAAAAGTTTACAAAGATTAAAGATAAAAAACTTCATTGGCCACCTTTGAAAGATGCCAATAAACCAATTCATTACTTTGAAAAGTGGTTAAGAAAAAGGAGAGAAGTTAAGCACTTATCTTTTCTTTCCTTTACAAACCATATATCAAAATAACCAAAGGTTGATGAGAGGAAGTTTCTTTCTGTAGAAGGTTTCTAGTTAATAAATGAAGGAATGATAGATTTAGAATAGCATCACTTTACTAACTTCTAATGTAATACTGGATCTAAGTACTCATCAGCAATAGCTACTAACATCACAAGAGGCTGGGCCCAGTGGCTTCATGCCCATAATCGTAGTACTGTGGGAGGAAGGATCACTTGAGGTCAAGAGTTCAACACCAGTCTGAGCAAGAGCAAGACTCCATCTCTACAAAATATAGAAAAATTAGCCAGCCATGGTGGCGTGCACCTGTAGTTCCAGCTACTTGGGAGGCTAAAGCAGGAGATCGCTTGAGCCCATGAGTTTGAGGTTGCAGTGAGCTATGATAACACCACTATACCCTAGCCAGGGTGACAGAGCAAGACTCTGTCTCAAAAAAAAAAAAAAATAATAATAAAAATTAAAGTATCACAAGTGTTCTATATTGCTCCTGATGAAAGTATACAAATCTCCTATAATAGCTTCTTGTCTTTGAATCAGATCAAGCCTCCAGTTTTTAGGAAATACAGGTATAACCAGTGTATAGGAAATACATAGATGACAGAAGATCATATTAAACAAGGCCACATGAACAAAAGAGGAAAATCCAGATTACAGAAAACTTTACAGGAGAAATGATCAGTTCTTTAACAAATAAACTACAAGAAACAAATAAAAAGAGGAATATATCAACAAAATACAATGTATGAACCTTATTTTGCTCCTGATTTGATCAATCATAAAAATGGTTATTAGACAAATCAGGGAAATTTGAACTAGACATATGACAATATTAAAAAATTCTTGTCTGTTTTTAAAAAGTGTGATAACAATAGTATGGCTGTTTCAAAAAGGGTCCCTACTTTCAGAGATACACACTGAAATACTTATGAATGAAATGACATGCTTAAGGCTTTGTTTCAAAACAATGCATGGAAAAGTAAGTAGTTATACAGAAAAACAGAAGTGACCATTAGTTGATGATTATTGTAGCTGATGAGAGTACATAGGGGTTTATGTACTTTCTATTTTCATTTCTCTATTTCTATTTTCTTTATACAATAAAGTGAAAAAAAGAAAAAAAGGTCAGCAGACCATATCTAAATTTGAAGGAAACTTTTTCTCATATAACAAGATACTGAATGAAAACTAAATGAAAGTTTGTAATTTTTTTTCCCAGAAATTAAACTTCTTAAAAATTCCAAGTGTCTTAAAATGCACATTACCTTGTCACAGCAAACACTTTGTATAATATACTAGAGCTTTCAGGTGGAGCCGGCAATTGATATTTGCAAAACAGTGTGTCACATTCCCACGCAAAGATGGAATTATCTTTAAAACAGCTGAGGATGGTATTACTTAATGGTAGAAAGAAAACCTAAAGAGGAACAGAAAAAGTTAGTTTCATGTAAGGTTCATATCATCCACTTTAAATTTAAAATTGTAAAAGTAGTCAATTTTTCTCTATCGAAATTATCTTTTCTTTTCTCTTTTTTTTTTTTTTTTTTGAGACAGAGTCTCACTCTGTTGCCCTGGCTAGAGTGAGTGCCATGGCGTTAGCCTGGCTCACAGCAACCTCAGACTCCTCGGCTCAAGCGATCCTTCTGCCTCAGCTTCCCAAGGAGCTGGGACTACAGGCATGCGCCACCATGCCCGGCTAATTTTTTTTTTCTATGTATTTTTAGTTGTCCAATTAATTTCTTTCTATTTTTAGTAGAGACGGGGTCTCGCTCTTGCTCAGGCTCGTTTCGAACTCCTGAGCTCAAACAATCCGCCCGCCTCGGCCTCCCAGAGTGCTACGATTACAGGCGTGACAAAATTATCTTTTCTTAAAC